>JBBPOE010000007.1:0-148754 GCA_038091295.1 Tylopilus felleus | reverse complement strand
ACGGGAATCAGTTTACAAAGTCAGCTGACGACCGAGGCCTGACCAAGATATCACAAAAGGCTTCAAACGTGGCGAGAGCTTGATCGTCCGTGCGCGTCGCCTCCTGAACTTGGGGAGTAAGGCTCCATTCTGTTCTCTGCGGCTATACGACCCACTTTGATAGTGGCCAAAACGTATTCCCAATCGTCGACTCGTGAGGCCGTTTCCACCGCGAAAACGCGCAGTACATGCAGATAGGAGTGAAGCTGCGGCTGACTATCGGCGGGCACCTTTGAAAGTACATCTGACACTCTAGCCCTACAGCTCTTGATTTCCGCCAAGAGCGTTTCCGCGGGTTTTCCCTACAGGATGGTCAACCCACGAGGAGACGTCATCGAAAAACTTACGGTCGGGACATTGTCCTGTGAGATACGCTCACGTGCCAAGATCACTTGGTGTCTAATGAGCGAAAAAAAAATAACTAAAAAGGATGCTGTATGTACCTCGGCCCGAAGTTGCAGCAAAATATGCGTTTGCTATATACAGGTAGGCGTTAGGTTCGACCTCCGTGAGGGTTCTGGAGATATAAATTTCCAGGAGCTGTTTGAGCGCGATCAATACATACACATAGACGACCAACCCATGGAGAATACCAACCTCCCTTGCGGAATCAAACGCTTCGGATACTTGCTCCCCTTGATGCTCCCAGTTGGAGCAGCCATCGATGGCGCAATTGTATGCCGTACGCCAGAGCCATGAGATGTCTCGGATCATCATCGTCGCATCTTCTTGAGTCACAGACTCAACCAGTGACTTGGCTGGGATGACACGTCATGGTAAGGAGTGCCACGCAGCATGCTCACGAACCGTGTTTGAAGTATTGGAGCAAAGTTCTCACAAGGGAACGTCTACCAGGATGAACGCCAAAGATAACAAGAAAAGCCTGGCAACCTACACGTTTGCGCCAGGCTCTCCGAGGAGTTTGAGGGTCAGCCTGATAATGCACCTAATCAGTGTCATGGACTCCGTGATGGTATCCACGTTCTCGCGGAAATTTAGCGTGTCCAGCAACTGTATAAGCACTGATAGTAGCAGACCCTTCATGTCAGAATCATGTGAAAGTCTACAGGCTAGAAGGAGCATTCGACGATCGAAATCGGGGGCCTCGACCATTTCGTTCACCGCTCTAGTAGCTGTCATCGGTATTTGTGAGCCACGACATGAAACAAGGGTAAAGACCACAAATCACCATCATCTTCAAGACCTGAACAATCCGTCATCAACCAACACGCCATACTTAACCGGGTACGCCCCACGTACCTTGACGAACCGCAACCAAAAACGTCACATAACGGGTAGCTGCGCCGTTTTGGGGACAACGCCTGATCGTGGCCATTGCCCGGGCATACTCCTTTTGTTGTAGTTGACACATCGCAGCTTTCCGAACGCATTTTGAAAGTGAGGAAGCGCCTAGGTCAGAGAAAATGGTGTGAGTGCCACACATAAACCAATCAGCCGCTTCTGCCCAGCGTGATGCATGATAATGACGGTCGCCGTATTGCCATATCAACTGAAAAGGAAACTTGAAGCTACGGCCTGGAGCGAGCGAACAACGGACGTACGGTGAGACATACGCTCGCGCCAGGCTTAGAGAGCTCAATATCAGATGCACAGATTTCTAAAGGAGAAAACCGGAGTCGGATCTATGGTCACTAAATCTGTTCGCTCTTGGGATCATCAAAAAAAGACAGTTGCCTTGGAACGATTCTTCTAGATCTTTCAACGCCTTGGCGTGGTCATCGCCTTTCGAGCAATGAAACAACAAGAAAATGAGGAGCTTCTCGATCGAAGGAATACCCGCAGAGCAAGCCGTCGCTTTGCGTAGACATGTTTTTGCTGCGGCAGTCACTAGATTGCTGTGGGATAAGATGTGGACCGATAAGTCAACTGAGGCAGCCGAACTATGGCTATGACATACTGATGGTGAGAAAGGGTTCGCAATTCTTGGAGTATGCTTTTAGAACGAATATCAGCAAACGGGAATAAAACACATGTCAAAGCTGACTCAGTAAGGTCTTTCTCAGAAAAGGTCATGTTGTCTATTATTGACTCCAGAGCTATGATGGCACGTAATTAATTTTGCAATGTGCTCGGCCACATATAGCAGGGAAGATTGACTCACTGCGAAGAACCACGGTATCTCCCGCTTTGCGCCGCTTCACCACAGCCAACTTCATCCAGCGGAGTTGCTGTAGCTCGGAGCTTGCCTGAGGATAACGTGTGAAAATCATGGGTGGAGTGTTGCGCGAAGTTGGTCCCTTACGGGCTCTACGGAAGTATTCATGGTGCCAATAACTTCCTCGAGCGCAGCCTCCGCGCGCACCAAGTTCTCCGGGTCTTGTGATGACGCCAGGAAGTATCCACGAGCTAGGGGATTAAATCGGCAGGTGATAGGTTATGGTAGGGTTCTACATTCAATCACATCCACATCTTACCCAAGCTCCTGAGAACGGATCGCTGGGCAAATGTGCTTCATCATCGAACGACCCTTAATTGATGCGTATCGGGGTAGACGGACCTTGAGCTCTAATAATTCGGGCGTGGCCGAACAATCTAACGGTTCGATGACTTGGAACGCCTTTTTCAACCATTGCAGGGCGTCGTGTGCTTTGTTTCCTTCCGCAAGTGGTTTTCCGCTCTGCGCATAAGCGCGCAAAATCGATTTACCGATATCAAGTAACTTGGCCACCAGCACTTCTCGCTAGGGGTGACGGTGACATGTGCCCATGCTCGGAAAAAAAACGGCCCACTTACGTCACGGATGGAGAGCAACGCCAGCTGTCTATCATTTTCTGTGCACATCAGGATGAGCCGCGCCGCGTTACAAATTCGATCATGTTGGGGATTCGAACCAGTAATCATATCAGCCATGAACGTCGCCAGCCCTTCATTCTTTTCCCTCCAGGCCTGTGTGCATACCAAACCAGAGTTACTATAAATATCAGCGCTGCCACACCCAAGGAGTTTAACAGCCTCACAGCTTCCATTCTGCTGGAGAAGTAGACGATGGTAACGCGTGCCCTGGCGTGCAAATGTTGGCCCTCTTGATCGTCGATTTTTCTCAGCGCCTCTTCATACTGGACGAACGTATGAGAGCCGACGGGAACGCAGTTGAAGAAATAATAACCTTGGCTGCGCACGTTAGAACGCAAGCGGCCGACTCGTTATTTCCGACCTCTACGTCCGCGGTACAAAAAAGGTCACCATCGAGTGTCAAACCACCTCACCGTGACCCTACCTGACAGCGTAATACCCGTCTTGCACGCTATCTGGAGTATATGCAGCAATGCTGTGATTGCAAGGGGTGGAGAGGGGTGTACAAACGTTGGAAGTGTAGGCACGAACCTTCGATGTTCGGTTTCGCTTCCAGACCGGCCTCCATCAAACGGAAACCCGCAAGGCGAACTGATGGGGCCAGGGTTAGACAAGCTACGCCACCTCAGACAACTCCGAAATGCCCTACGTGCTGCAATGATTGGACGACAGTTACCATCGGAACCTTGACGGAATAAACCGGAAGCGTTCCAGAGGTGTACACCTTTTGACAAATTGAGGAGAACGTTGCGCATGAGATGTTGCAATGTAACCACCGGTACAGACCTTCCTGATCCAGCGCATCGGCTAGATGGCTTTTTTTGTTCGACTTGAGCCGTTGCTCGGAAAAAGACTGGGCTAGTGATGTAATATGATGGAGGTCCTTGAGCACATGTGCATCATCGGACTGGATATCGCTGAGCTTAGGTTTGATCTTGATCAATAATTCTAGGGGGTGCCGTCGAAATTTTCCATCTGGGGAGAGGAACGGGTCTGATAAGAGACTTGCCTTGAATCTGGTCGTAGACTGTTTGCAAATTAGGCCCGTGTCGTGGATTTGTGCCCGGAGACATGTTGATTCCTTACGGGAGTACCGAATCGGTGAAGGCTAACGTGCACGAATGGCCGTGTCGCCGGGTAGAACCTAACTTAGCCGTCGCGTTCGCAGCGGAATTCGGAACCAATAGCTAATTAAAAATAATTTTTTTCGATCTAATATTACATTGTTGTTATTCTACTTCCACCTCATCAGCCTCCAAAAGAGACGGGATGTCGGAACAAGCGTCTTCAACGATAGAAGGAAATCTCCGTGTACTCGCCATCAGGGCAAGTCATTTGTCTTCATACGATTTCCAGCTTATGAACGCTTTCCATAGGAAGCTCGCAGGGACGGCGTATTTGCTGGACTGACATCAGGCTTGACGGGAGGTAAAATTATGATTTCTGACCCACGTTTGATGGTTGCTAAATTGTTGAGAATGCGCTGCCCCACGCCCACTAGCATTGGTGGGCTCGAGGCTGATGGGTTTCAACAGAAATAAAACCATCTTGTGTGGAGTTTGTGAGTAGCGACCGTTCGCATCGTGTCTATCCTTGCGTTGCGAATCCACATTCTAGTTACGGGACTGCTGTCCGGATATTTCTTCACGCAAGCGTTTGAGGCGTCCAACCTCGCTCGGGTGCCAGTTCGTTCCGCGTTGCAGGGTGAGGTGAGAAACGATGAACGTCTGAAATGATCGAAGGTGGATGTCGTCGCTTCGGGTACTGGGTTGCACACGCGCTACTAGTAGCACTGAGGCATCCGTCGTTATGGGGTCATCAATGATCTAGCACATCAAGCTGTCAGTTCCCCACGCCGAAGTTGCAACTATTATTATGTATGTCATCGCGACCTTCTAGATCGGTTGCACGGCCTGTGATATATGGCAGGAAGCAGGAAGGTTCTATGGGCGTGCTGTGGGGATGGCACGATGAAACTTCCGCAACAGTACATAGGGGGCGCCTAAGGATAAACGGCGCTATTATGCTCCGCATCCCAGGCTCAAGGTTTGAATAGGTTCCCGATGTGTCCCCAGTGGACATCCTGTGCGTACGGCTCATCGTTCGAAGGATGATGTGACGCTTCGTCATGGGGCAGTTACGAGTCCAAATGGGGTCCAGCATCGTGTGGTCCCCGCCAAAAAATGCTGGCGTGGGTCAAGGAACAAAAAGCATGGACCGACGTCTCGGTTTCGCCGCCACCTGTCTCTGCGGTGAGTTACGTCGGATCCAGGCTGGGTACCTTGTGCGTCCACCGCGGATCCCGACCATCAGGCATACCCTCGTATCGCAAGCGGGCGATGGCGATGTCACTTGCGAAATGATCGTTTCGATTGATACTTTGACCTCGGACAGGACATATTGATCCAACACATCCGTACAATTTTCACAACCAAAATTAGTTCGGTCACACAAAATCCGTCAACAGGCCACCAAGGCAACTTTTGTACAATAGTTAAGAAGTAGCGTAATGTATCATCATCAGGATGAAATGCGTGCGAACAATGCAACAGAATGGGTACAATGCAGGTGCTGAATCTATGCTAGGATGAATCGAAATGTGCGTAACGGCCAACGCTGTGAACGATTAGATAGGAAAGTTCGGCGCGAAAAGACAATGCAACAGTAACATCATGCATTAAAAAGAAAGATAGGATCAAAACTATCTGCCATAAGACCAATGATAAGGATACACGGGTGATCCCCGTTGACTGGACGAGGCGTAAAAGTGCACGCCCGGCGGACCGGCGTTAGCAAACGGGGCAGAGGGGACCACGTTTTCTCGCAAAGGGGGGAGCTGCAAGGAACTGTCTGCCGGAGAGATGTAAGGGGGCACTTCGGGGAGCTTTCGTGACCAAATCGCATCGTGGATGTGCGGCAACGGTGCCTGTCGGACATTCATGTGGCCTTCATGTGGGCTCACAGAAGCGGACTGGATATCGATGGGCATATATGGCGGAGGAGGCGGATACGACGTCGTCAGGGGTATAGGTTGGAAACGCCGCAAACGAGCTTTCCTCTGGACCCGTTCCTGTTCTACTTCGGTGTCGGTGGACGACCCAGCCAAGGAGTAGTAGTAAAGATTCTGGGAAAACGAGATGAGCATTTCACACATACAAACGGAAAGAAACGTACCCGCGGCACGTTCACCGGCCGGTCCAGGTGATACGCAGCTACAAGTGTTTGCGGTTTATTCTCATGCATGGCACGGGGTGGTTGAACGGACGAAGCTGTGCGAGCACGATGTGGAGATGAAGTCGAAAGGGACATCTTGGCGAATGATTGCAGGGGTTCGAGAGGAGAGGCGGAGCTAGGACCTGCCGGAAATCCATTTTCCGGAATCTGTAAAGTCATCCCTGTAGGACGTTTCAAGGGCGGCAGCTCGTTGAAAGACGTCGATGTCGGCGAAAACGCGTCTGCAGCTGAACGTTTCGATCCAGGGTTGGGAGAAGGCGACGGTGGTGGATTGACATGCAGTTTAGGCCGGGTCGGCACACTCGCCGAAAGAGCGGTTTGAGTATACTGCAAGGGCGATGTAGAGCGCGCTCGGTATGTCGTGGACTGACACCTCGACCTGGGGGTCGTACGCATGGTAGGAGTAGAAGTAGCGGGCAACAGCCGACGACCGTTGCGATACCGTGTACGCGACCTCCGCCATTTCTGACTCTCGCATTCTTTTGCCAGGACGAGACCTTTGAGCAAGTTGAGCCAAGACTCGTACTTTTTCCCTGACACATAAAGGATAAAGTCGACACCCATGAGGAACTCTCTCTCCATGCGGTTAATTTCGCTCAAGTCGATTCCTGACACCTCCGACCAAGTCTTGTTGGTGTACGTATTGCTGAGCTAGTGTTAGCACAGGCTGCCAAGGAACGACAAAGGCAAGGGACTTACTCATCCAAAAATTTGTTTGCCATCATCAAGGCCGCCACAGCTATCCGGAACTCACTTCCAGGGAGACCGGCAGTGAAGCGGTTGCGTTCCTTGAGACGCCAAATATAATGGAGCGAAAGGACGATCACCGACTGGCTGACTTGAGTGGTCTCGAGCAGCTTTTGCATGAACTGCACGAAAGTTGGCGAGGGATTGAACTGCAAAGGAGAAGAAGATGGAGGTGCTTCAGGAGAGTAAGGGGGGGAGGGTATTTGGGACCGCGGGCGTGTGCTGGAAGGCATGGAGGAGGAAAACCACAGATAGCAGACCATCTCGCAGGTCTTTTCCGCCACGAAACTGGCTGGGCGCTTGAGGGAGATATCGAACCAGTCGATAAATTGGGACGCGTCGCGCGGTGATATTGGCTTTTGTTGGAACGGCGGTAGGTCGTCGTCGGGCATGATGTCAGGTGAGGGCGGACGGGTGGGCCGCGGTGCTGATCTAGACCAATTGGACGCGTCGTGCGACTGAGGGGGCGTGACTGGTGAAGCCAATTTAGAGTGAACACACAGCAGCGGCGCGACGCGGGATGGGGACGCACCTGGATACATGGTAGACAACTGGCGGTCAAAGTAAGCTATGGGAGGCAGTGACGTGACGCGCGGGTTGGGCTGCGGCATGAACCTTGGGAGTGCGGCTGACATTGGAGGAGTGGGGAGACCACTGTGTCTTGTGTGTCTGCAAGGCCAGGGGTGGATGGGGAGAGTGGAGGGAGTGCGAGGGAGAGAGGGAGGAGTGTAGAGAGCCATGGCAGACTCGCTGGCGAGCGCGGGGGGGAACAATGGGATGAGGATGCCATGATCATTTTATAAAAAAGGAGGTATCTGAAAGGATTTGAAGGAGGTGTAAAAATTGTGGACGTGGATGCATTCTCCGCTTAGAGACGAAAAAAAAAAAATATACAGGAGATGTGCAAGTGGCAGTCTCAGCCGCGATTGTACGCCAAGGGTTGGTATGTAGTCGAATTAGAAGAACCGTGCAACAGCAGCGCCTCCGAACCCGCTTCGTACGCGCAACTGCCTGCCCACTTAGCAGATCTTTGATATTTTTTTGACTTGCCCGTCAGTATTTTTACCAAATCGTCCTTCAAATCCCCTCTCTGCCAGGCATGTTCGGCATTCTCGGCACAGGGGACTTTCCAGGGATTCCCCATAGCCTTACCCTTATCCCGTTGCCCATCCTGGCATTGCTAACCTAAATCATCCACGTGACTTCCCGCTTTAGGCTTACGTCCCATCACCCCCCTCCTTTTGTGTTGGCTTCCCCAGCCGCTTCCAGAACCCCCCGCTGTAGCCAGCCAACTTGACTGTGGTGGAAGGCGTCGCTGCCACATGTCTTCCTTTCTGAACGGTGTCCTCCCCTGAGTTCAGTATTCAATTTACTCACTTGATTATTTTGAGAAAATATTCACGCCGAATATCTGCTGATCTGCTGCGCAGCCTTTCAGCATTAAGCATGTCTAACCGTAATCATCTGTTTCCTTTCGCGATCAGTTGACACCTTATCCCTCGATGAAATTTCATTCAATCACTTGTCTGGCTAACGCGGCCTGTGGTATCCATATGTCTCGAATAATTTATATTCAATATTGCGTGTCACGCCTATTATTAAATGATGATGAAAGTACCATGAATGGAGCCGAGTGACCAACGCGTGACGGGACGCGTTTTTTTGACGCGTCTAGAATCAGACCAACGCGATGTGATCACTACGACCGATACCGGTCATACTGCTCACGCCCACACTTCCTTATCCGCCATCTATAATGGGAGTCCATTGTCTCATGCATCTGTTCCTCTTCTTCTTCTCCCTTCCGGCGACCCCGGTCTATTTGCACCACCCGACCACATGCCTTTCTGGCCCCGCCCCCGCGCGCCCAAGTCTTTATTTCCGCGCTACAGTGACTCTTTTGTCCATGGTCATGGCTTGTCCTCACTCACACGTAAACCCCGATGTGGTGGCTCTTCATCCCGCTCCGCTTCAACGTACCCTCTACCATATCAGATCACAACTCTTTTAGCATGCTCGGTAGTACTAGTTTAGGAGCTTTACCATAGATGTATCGCAGCAACGGCATCCCCTCCAAGACAGCACCGTGTCCCCCAATCTGTCAGTCCAACCAATTCAATCTCGTCTGATTTCCAACTCACATGGCCCGCACGCCAGTGGCGTCACACAAGAACCTGTCTCATAATGACACATCCGTCTGCCCTTGCATTCGTCATCCGAACCGGCTCGATACGCCCATCCGAGTCAAAGCGCATGATTTGCCTATTCAAATCATCATGCCCGTCCCGTTCAGTTGACCATCCTCCTCAAGTCCGCCGCGTGAAATTCTGTATTCAATCTGACCCTGTCTCAACCCCATACATACTAGCAGGCACCCTGGTCCCGCCGAGTCGCCGTGTGGGGAGACGTGACGTATCCTTCACAAATCAATTCCGTCCCCCCAAACGTTACCTTTTCAGATCCCAGCAAGCGAAAAGGCTGATCCGTGCAGTGTGGGCTCTGCACTTGATTCCAAAACGTGCGATTCGAGCTGGCACTGGCATGCCATGTTCCGGCTAGCCAGGGTTCGGACAAACACCGTTCTGCGTTACTCGCACGAAAGGTGATGGCAACTAAAAGTGCCTCCATTAGCACGCCTTTCCGTAAGTAAAATGCTGTCGAATTCCCTCGCTGCTGTGACGCTGCCCATCGCATCATCACAATACCCGTTGGGCGGTGAAGATGGCATGGTAAGCATCGTCCTGTACCCCGTTTTGTCTCTGAGATTCAATTTGCTACTTCGAGACATGCAAATCTAATTTTGCCGGGCCTTTCTATTGTCCTTTTCATCAAAGAACGCCCAGCCCCTCACTCGACCCTCATGATGCGGCGGTTTTGACAGCTCGCCAAACCAGTGACGATCTTTGTTCCACAGGGCAGGAAATGGAAGCGGGCAAAGTATGTAGTCATCAAGAGTTCAGACAGAACCGCCTCGGTCGTTTTGAATTTCGTAGGTTGTCAGAGCCTCCATACCCGTTTCACATCTCAACGTTCAACCCGTTCTGTTCAGAAGAACGTGGCGCTACGGTATACGACACACCAAGTACCCTGGTATGGTCCGACACTTTTTTTTTTCGTGCCGAGGGTCGCTTGGAGTTAACCCTTTGTCCGCTTACTGACAGGCGGGCGAGCGCGCCGGGACGTGTGCCACTGCCAACATCGAAACAGATGGGCTCGTATGCCCGATAGCAAGTATAGTACTCTAGGCCTGCTGTTGCGTGGTCGACGGCATCGAACTGATCTAGGTCGTTGAGGTAGCTGAGACTTGCCTCTCACGTCCGAGAGGCAGGCTTGGTAAGGGATCGCTGACAGGAAAGGCATAACCATGTGCCTGGTGTATATAGCCACAAATTGCACGTACAGAATTATCTGCTGCTTATAGATAAGCAAGGGCGCCAGAGCTTCATCAGGCTCGCATGTAATAACGGCGAACAACTCCTTATGTGGATATCCAAGATGCCTTAAAGGGAAGTGCGGCGGTCCGGCCGGAAGATTTTGCCAGGGGTACCTAAGGATGGGTAGAGCATGCATGGCTTACCCTGAGCACGCCACCCTCTGTTCGCAACCTTGATAGTCAAGAAAAGCGGTGGCTATTCACATCAGTGTGGCAGGCAGGTGCAGTGGCACCTCGCCGGTCACATCTGCCATGAGATGCGTTGCAACACACCCATTCTGGTCGAGGGTACAGGCAACGTCACTCATCTGCGCGCTATGAGTACAGGAACGTTTCGCATGGATCAAAAGGGAGCGATACTTGGAAAGGACCAACGTTGCACACGTTGAGTATTTTGATGACAGTATCTGATTGGATGTCATTCTCGGACTGTGAATCGACCGCTCGGCGAACTTGGCCATTCTTTCTACCTCTTGAGTTGCGCCGAAACCCCATTTGTACGTTCTCGTCATACAGATGGGCCTTGCCTGTTCGGAGGAACTTGCCGCCACCTACTTACCGTGGTGGAAAAAAAAATAGAATTTCACCCAGAAGAATCGCACTTGAGATCTCATAGGCTCAGCGGCCATGTCTAGAGTTTCGCGTGGCTCTCCTCTCGGATCAGAATATAGCTCGTCGAGTAGCTTGCCTTTTCCACAGCTTGGTTACATACGAAGTGTCCGTCACGGGGTCCCTGTCAATCGCCAAGTCAACAGCCCGAAAAGCATCCTACGAGGTAATCGGCCAGCCTTGTTGCATGCTACCGCGGGCCAGGCTGGACTTGCACGTTCAAGTGTGCGTGGCAAAGAGGATCATGTGTGGCGACCCAGTGAACCGCAGCCGCTTCCTCAGAATATTCCTGCTCGCGACTTCCCCGGAAAGCTGGTCCAATTGGGTTCCTGCCACCACTCGTTCGAAGACAAAAAAAAGAGTGGATGCGACGGCACAAAAACGTACAAGACTGCTCGGCCCGCAAATGGGGTGGACACGAGTGGTATCAACACCGCGCGCATAGTACGACCACAGCTTCCCGCTTTTGGACGCGTGATCCGGGGAGGCGAACGAGCGAGCATTGCATTCAGACAAGACTTCATTGAACCTGCTCGGATGGTGGAAAGGCGCCTCGGAAGTAGATACCACCACGTTACCTTTTCCCTGAAATCCAGGACATCGTAACGGACCTCGAGGTTCCTGCGACATGTTACAGCACACAAAGTTCCGACCACGTATGTGGTAAAAATGCGGTAATATGATCCAAAGTTCCAATATATAATTCGCGCTGTGATAGATAGCGTGACAGATATAGGTGGCGCACATCAAATCAGAATAGCCTTGACGTTACGGCTGGGCGAATGAGGACGCAAAATGTTTTGACAAGTCTCAACCGACAGACGTTTCATAAGTAATCATTTCATGTCCAATCATGCTCTACTGCGGATGCCCGTCGATGGCGGACTTGATGGCTCCCATCGAGAGCAAGCCTGAAACAGCCAGTCCTCCAATTAACGGTCCGCGGAGACCTCCATTTCACACTAGCCAGGACCGGGAAAGCCGCACCTTCTTAGAACCGCTCTCATTGCCGCTGAATAAATGGCACCACCACTTAGACTGTACACTGCTTGGCACACTTTTCGCCGCTAAAATAGATCGGTCGAATTGATCAGGGCCGTGTCGCATAGACAAAGAAAAGAACAGTCTGGAACCGACTGGCGTCCAACTGGTCCCTTTTCGGAGCCTGAGGTTATCCTAGGGTGGAATTTTGACTGGGTTTCATTGTCTGCTTGATGGGGTGATCGCACGTACGAGCGGTAGATGGGCGGAGGGTGCAACTAATGGACCACATGGGCCACTTACCACCCGAAGGCTCACCATACGATACATGTGCGGGGCAGAGGCGGATTGATGCACATACGCAAGCGAAGTACCATGCGGTGCTAGAGTGGAGTGATGGAGACGTGCATGCTGGCCGTCGAACCGCGCCAGAGTGGTGTCTCAGACCATGGGACTACTGCAAATAGACCTGTTTGAAACTCGCCTTTGACGATAGACAGAGTGGCGAAGGCAGCGGTGTAACGCACGTTTGCGTCGCCGACCACTGTCACCGTGCCCGTGGCGTGGGAGTCAAGAACCAAGCCAAGTCCAGTCATTATTGTCCGCCACGCTCAACCAGATCTCACACTTGGGCTGCCGTCCACATCGTTGACAACGACTTTACGGCCAGACTTGGTTGCAAGGAACCTCGACGGCGACCCAGGTTATCATCCTACCGTCCATTCTTAATTCTCTCATCGACTTTCGTTCCTTCTCGCTCGCTTTCTGCACCACACCAACCTCGTTCACAACACACGGGTCACAGCATTCAAAGCCACCCAGATACCCGCCTGAACATCACGATTCGATATCACCGTCATCCTGAACTTGTTCCGCTCATTTGAGCCATGGGAATTTCGTTTGGCTCCTTCGAGGGTGTTTGTAGCACCGCTGCCCTCGTCATATGCCCGCTCCTCGGTACATCCGGTGAAGGCATAGAACCTACCTGCTACTCTCGCAACGTGCAGATTGGATCAACGTTGATTTTTCAGCCTTGTGAGTTCAACGTGTTTCCCAACCGTTGCATGGCCACCTGAAACTGGTTACTGCGCATCAGCAACATGTTTTGTACACATCGTTGCCATATGCATGACCGCAATCATGATCTACCACATTCGCTCAAAGTATACGGCAGTGGGTCGAAAGGAGATCGTCATGTTCTTTTGGATGTACATGCTCATAGAGCTTCTCGCGATCTTCCTTGACTCGGGCGTGATACCCACAGCAAACGTCAGCTATCCTGTACGTCCAACACACTTGTGCTATTCAGGAAGCAAATTAACCAATACTGTCAGTGGTTCGCCGCAGTCTATACAGGGTTAATCGCCGCGACTTATTGCTGCCTTTTGGTCAACGGGTTCGTTGGCTTTCAATTTGCGGAGGATGGTACGCCTCTTTCATTATGGGTAAGTCCTCACAGGCGTTGTGACCACCTCCTTTCTCACGCCAAGCCGCAGCTTCTCCGATTATCATGCCTTACTGTCTTTGGTGTTTCATTTTTCGTCGCCATTGCCACGTTCAAGTCGTTCGCTTCCTTCTCTCCAACGAAACCCATTGCGCTGTTTGTGGTATACCTGATTTGGCCCATCCTGTGTGTTGCAATCTACACACTATCTCAGCTCGTTCTCGTCTTTCGGACCCTGGATGACCGATGGCCACTTGGTGACATCATCTTTGGCATCGCCTTTTACACCATTGCGCAAGTCCTTCTCTTTGCCTTTAGCGTCACGATATGTAACGCCATCAAGCACTATCTCGATGGTCTATTCTTCTTCACCCTCTGCGTGCTTCTTAGCGTAATGATGGTTTACAAATATTGGGACAGTATTACCGTATGCCGGTTTCGCCCGTATCCGAGTTACAGCGCTGACACGTTTTTTTTTCTTCCCACCTACAGCGCGAAGACCTCGAATTCTCGGTCGGATCCAAAGTTGCGGTTTGGGAAGTCAAAGATCCGCTTTTGACTGGAGGCGACTATGACGAAGACTCGACGAGCAATTACCACGGTGGCGGTACGGGAGCGAGTCTGGTTGGCGGGCTCAGTGGCAACCAGTTTTACGGTGGAAAGGGTGGCTGGCCACAAGGCAACTATAGCGCACCGCAAGCTGTCTATGGCCCGCCCGCAGGCTACGGCGGCGCACAGCGAGGCTACCCACCCACCCCAGAGAGATATTGAGCACGAGGGACAGAGTATGGACGATTTTTATAGCTTGGTTGCAATTGAAGACGATGGCAAGGACCGATCTTACTAATACGGCATTCCTATTTTTTATGGACGTTGGTTTGAGTTATTGCGTTGCATCACAAGTGACTCTGGTAGTAGATAGATCGTTGAAGGTGATCCCGTATCCACGATCGAAAAAAGGAGTCGGGAAGTAGACAAGCTATCTAATGTGTACCTCTGTAATACCTCGACCAGTGCAATGGATATGTTGCAGCGGATGAATGGAGTTTCACTTGCGCTTGCACCGGCATTGCCACTCCAACTTGCCTTGCGAGTTGACGCATACGTCGCAACAGCATGTCCTCCATAGGACCAAACGTTCCGAAGCATTTCCTCCCCACCGTCTCTGCCGCTACAGAAAATGACGCTGCTGAATCGGATGAGGACGACTATACGCCCGCGCTCCCTCCTGAACTCGCGGCTGCACGCAAAGCCGCCGCACCATCATCAAAGCCCACGCCAGGCCCCTCGACACGGCGTTCGCCGTCCCCACCACCACCACCGCCAAGACGTGTGCTCGGCCCCGCGTTCCCGAGCGCACGACCCACGCACGACGTCGGGCCCGACGCAGACTCTGACTCGGACGCCGACGTCGGCCCACAACCGCTCGTCGCCACGACGACGACACGCGAGGAGCGATCCGGCGTCAAAGAGTTCCTAGAACGTGAGGCCCGTCGACGCAAGAACGTCCAAGAAGCACAGCAACCCAAGAAACTCGTCCGGGAGGCATGGATGCTCGTCCCGCCGAAAGCAGGCGATCTCCTCGGTTGTGCGTGTCGTTTCTGTGTGTTGGGTACGTGTTCGTGACAGACTTTACCCTCCTATTGGCAGCGCTCGACCCGACCAAGTTGAAACCGCGGCAGTTTGGACGCAGTACGGTCGTTGTCCGAGACTCGGATACGTCGCTCTGGACGGAGACGCCTGCTGAACGGCAACAACGGCTCGCGGACGAGGTGTCGGGCCGGAAACGCAGAGCGGCGAACGCGGAGCCAGTAGAGGACGGGGAGGAAGACAAGAAACGACGACGAAGAGACGCCGAGATACGCAAGGGCGTGGAGGAGCATACAGTCAGTCACTCGCCCGTGTGTTTGCTTCATACTCAGACCCTCACTTGCCATGCAAACAGCGCAACGCGCGCGGACTTGCCCTGGTCGACGCACACATGGAACGCGAGGACCAGAAGAAAAGGGACACGGACGAGCCTCCACCTGCCATCTGGGATCATTCACGGGACATGTCCGTCGGAGGACGTCTTATGGATGACAAACAACGGCAAAATATGTTGCAAGATGCCAAGAGCCTTGGAGATCGCTTTGGAACAGGGAAAAGTGGTGGCTTTTTGTAACATGGTCTCATTACTCCACAGTGAACACGTATCGTGCGATCTGTCCTTCAGGTTTCAGATATGTCCTCGCCCCTAGCTGACCAATGTCTAGACCGTGCCGTGCGACTTGGATGCCAGCGAGAAATGCTCCGAGCAGGAGGAGAGCAATACGACCGACATGGCTCCTGCGTGTCACCTACTATGCCCTATCAAAAAATCCGCAGACTGCGGAACGCACTACGAGTTTCACGTCCACATGATCGAGATTGAAAAGCGTAGCTTTTTTGCGCTGAGCCGCTGTGATCGGTCGTAGTCCCCTCAAACGCAAAAAGGGGGGAATATCGGAGATCCGACATAATGAAGGAACAAGAAACGCCCACGTCGATCGTTATGTCGAGGGACGGAGTTGTCAGGGGGGGGCGGCCGCCGACCTCCTTTCCTAGACCCACGCAGTCCCGCTCGATCAGGGGGGGTCACGCGTCGCATTGTGCTGGTGATCCCAGAGCTCCGCTAAACTGGACTTTTTTTAATCGAAAACTCCCTCAAGATGGAGCCCGTCGTCGGATCTGGCGAATACAATCGACTCACGACCTTGTCGGTGATAGATGGGTGACAGTGACAGGTTTTTGGGCGAGTGGTTCGAATTCTCTGACAATTAGTGCGGATCCGAGTCGGCGGAAAGGTGTAGCAGATTGCAACAAGGTCCCTCCGGACAGCGGCGAAGTGAGAGCCGAGAGGGGTGATAGGTACGGCACAAGAGAATGACTTGGCGGGCGCATGTCAAATAGTCCGGGGCGTCTATTATATTCCGGTGGCGTGACCCACTTCCGGCCGAATTGTGGTCGGCGTTCATCTACGCTCAAACAAATGTGCATTTCCACGTGAATAGTATTGTAAGAAATAATGACTGAATAGAGTAGAGTTTATTATTGCTTGATAATTGAACGTTGAAACCCGGAAATATAGTGGCTAAACGGGATGACACATACTATACCGTATATCCTCGCACATAGAGTGCATCAACTTGTATGCGAGATGGGAAGCCTCACTCGGTACGGTTATGTTGTCGCGTGATGGGCACCCCTAAACCCATCTCAGGGGCGCACTCAAGGCAACGGCTCTCGACTACTTGAGAGTTTGTTCAAATGGATGTATACGTCCGTTCCGAACCCATCCATGGAGATGAGTCGTAGATCGCCGCCAAAGTATCTCGCATACTGCACACACGGAACAAAAAGGAGACAAAGTTAGCACAGGTGAGAACCCGACGGAGATGAAGAGCCAGCTGACGAACCAGTCGAGAGAGTGGGAGACCGTACCCAAAACCCGCCATCGGTGCTTGAAAGTCGCTCGCGTGAAAATCTTGGTCGATGCTCTGGTCCGCCATGGTCGTGTACATGTATGTCCAAATGAGCGGGATAGCACTCCGCGGAATGCCACCTCCCTCGTCTGAGATCTTGATCGTGATATCTTCACGCCCCTCGACCACGATGACTTTGATAGGAGGATACCCACGGCCACCGTTCCTGTCACTGGCAGATTCCTTGGCAACACGTTCTTCAAAGTCGGCGCCGAATCTCTCTACCACAGCTCTCAGCGAATTCTTCAGTAACTCGAAGACAATATGCGATAAATGCCCAGGGACGTATGGGAATGTCAGATCAACCGGACAGATGAGTTGAACAGGCGGTCCGCGGAACATGGCGTAATGTTCTTCACAGACGAATCGAGCGTTCTCGATCGCTTCCTGGAGGATGTCGTGCACATTCTGGCGTGCGTAGCAAGGTGAAACGACAAGCACAGAAACAGGGAAAAAATAAATACGCACGGCGTGTGTACAGATGATGCCCACATAATCCTTGTGTGGCTGTTGGGTATTCAATGCCACATCTTGACACAGATCAACGACAACCCAAAAACACGGGAGGAGCCACTCACGTTGTCCAATCAAGAACCGTATCCCAATCCGTGACATATAGAACCTATCCAACCATGCTTGCACCTCATCCCCACCGCTCCCATACCCTGACACACCTAGTCCCATACCAGGCTTGATTCCCTTTGCTCTCTGCCACTCCAAGACTCCCTGAGCGACGGTGGTGACGGTCGGGTCATGTCTGTGTTTGATGGCTTCTAGAGTTTTGGTGAACCTGGCGTTATAATCGTGGACCTCGGGTGGATAAACATGAGACGGAGTTTGTGCATAGTAGCTGCAGGAGTGATGGGTATGACAAAAAAGAATGTAAAGACAGCCAACCTTCGCTCGGCAGGAATACGCAACTTTACACTTCCATTTCGGAGTCCACCTCCTCCATTGTCCCCATATGGTCCCCCTGTCCTGCCCACATAGAGATCCTCAGCATACGCTGTGCCACTTGCAGGACCATGCCCATCGAGGTAAGAGGTGATCAGAGAAGGATTGGGAGTGCTCTCGAGGAAGGGGATCCTCCTGTCCTCCTTATCTGGACGGGAAAACAGTGATTGACGCGCAGCAGGCGGCAGCGAGAGGGGCGGAAAGTTGATCAATTCCTATATGGCAAATCGCCTGTTTTAGTAACGAGCTCATAGGTTTAATGGACGAGCACGATTTTACAACCCACCTCGAAACTCTGTGCATACCAGTTCTTTACTTTCCGAATGGACGGCGTATCACTCAAGTTGTGCGGGAGTTCATCTAGCTCTTTGACACGATGAGCGAGACGGACTGGTAGTTCATCTGGAGATATAAATGGTTACGTGATGGAGAATAACCATGAACTGAACGAAAGATTGACCGAGGAATAACTCACCAGCTAGAAATTGGCTTGCCCGTAAAAGCGTGCCTTGACTAGGATGCTGCCCAAAGAGGACCATTTGTCGGAGAGAGACTAATGCACATAATTTCGGTCAGCACAATCAGATGAAATCAGGAAGAAAACAGCGAATAATATCATGGCTGGCGTGCCCAGATGACAAGATGAGTCTGAATCGAGCCTGCATAACTGTGGAGACGCCTATCGAACCGAAGGAGAACGTGGGTCTTGGCAAATATCGCTAATACTGAGATGTTACCACACCTGACGGTGCAAAGATCCGCGGGCTCGGAGCACAAGCAAATGAACAGCTTGGGAGCCAGCTTGCACGAAACGTGTGTTGAAACATGGAACGCATTTCACGACAGGAATGCATTCCACTCGCAACAGAAGAGAGAGGTAGGAGAACATTGCAGACAAGGATAGCAAGAAGATGACTGACCTCCAGTTTGAGGAAAGGACGCGAAATGGCGTATCTTGTCCCACAGTGCAGGTGAGATGCGAAAGGCGGCACTCATGATGGATAGGAGAGTTGAGTGGAGAGGATTTGAGGTCGAGGGAGTAGTCAATTATCGAAGCTATTGAAAAGTTCGTGGACGTCGTAACATGCGTCTACAGATCGTCGAGGGTTATGCGCTGGAGGTCGTCAAGAAGAGGAGTCTGATATGAACGAGTTCGGACGAGTCGATGTCAGTCAATGTGATTCAATGATCACGTGAGAGTGTATCCGAGCGACTTGGAGATATCCCAGCCTTCTTAGAACGGCCAATTAAACATCATCACTTTTTGCTTCATGACAGGACCCATCGTCTCTGGCGCAGCGCGTGTAGCGTTACAATCACTCGACCCAGAAGAAATCACCTTCTTGCAGAACCTTCCAAAGGCTGAACTACACGCCCATCTGCACGGGTCCATCCCCCTCCGCACCCTACAGCGCCTCGCCGCCAACTTTAGCCCATCCCCAGACATCGAAGCCGGCGTCGCAGCCACCATCGCGCGTCTCCAGTCCGATGTCGTCCTCACAGAAATATCAGACTTTTTTCTCCTCTTCCCCGCCATATACGCCCTCATCGCGACGCCCGCTGCACTCGCCGAGGCCACCCGAGACGTCCTGGAAGCGTTCCTCACCGAACAACCCCCTCCCTCCGGGTTCGATTTCCAACCCGCACCCGATTGCGCCTATCTCGAACTCCGCTCAACCCCTCGAAAGACGCCCCATATGAACAGAGAAGGCTACCTCCGCACCGTCCTCGAGGAAATCCGCGCTTTCCCAGGTCGTGCCGTGCTCATCGTCTCCGTCGACCGCCGCATGTCTGAATCGGACGTCCAAGACTGCGTCGACCTCGCCATCCAACTGCACAATCAAGGCGAGCCCATCGTCGGGCTCGATCTATGCGGCAACCCGCTCGAGGGGAACGTGGATAAATTCGAGACGCACTTCCAGCGCGCGCGCGAGGCGGGACTCGGCTTGACCATTCACATCGCCGAGACGAAACCCAACGGTCACTCGATCGAGTCGTTTGTCCTCCTTTCTTGGCATCCCGATCGATTGGGCCATGCAACCTACCTCGAGGAGCCGCAGAGAGAGATCTTTTTGGCTGATATACCACCGCCAGACGTTGAGACGCCGCAGATACCCCCTCCGAATGGACAAGTGCCGGATCCGATACCACATCATCATAGGATTTTCTACGCGCTGTGGAGAAAGCACGTACTGTTACTGTCCCAGAGCTACCAGGAAGCGGGCTTTCACATCGATTCTCCAGACGATACCGAGGATCGCGCGGCAAGCGAAGTCGTCAAAGAGATACAGGCTCTGAGGAAGTTAGCGGGCAGCCAGTACAAACCATGCATCGAGATATGTCTTAGTTCAAACCTGTTGTGAGTCGGAGTTGCTTTTTCTAGTGACACCAAAGCCAGAGTATCCATCTCAGGGCCAAGACCGTCGCCAGTTTAGAAGAACACCATATAAGACACTACCTCGTACACAACCACCCGATCGTGATATGTGTACGCGTGCTATCCTGTGATATTTCTTCGAAACTAAGGAGTTTTTACAGACGGACGACATTCTTGCTTTTAGGACAACTCTACTTGCGGAGTATGCGTTTCTTCTAGCCAAGCCTCCACTTGGATTCGGCCTCAGCCGCAGCGAAGTTCGAGAAATTGCAGAGATGGGCATGAATGCTCGTTTCATGAACAGACATAACACATAGGACATGGGATCCCATACTGTTGAGCATCCATAGTGATACCATCCAGAATCTCTCGATAAACAGTTGTTTATGATGCGCATGTTCCCAGCAGCTTGTAAAAGTAGGAAACCGCCTACCCAAACTTATTTGCTGAACGTTGCACAGTATAGAGGACTCGTAATTGCGATCATGAACTCATCGGTCGTGCCAAGTGCGACGCGTGCATGAAGCATTTTTGCTGCAAGTTAACGAGCCCTAGTGAACATGTCAAATGAAAGAGGATGTTCGATTCAAGCGATCAATGATAATATATCGCTCAGATACCACGTCCACCAGTCACTTCGAGAGTGTGGCCGCTCACATAAGATGCCAACGGCGACACAAGGCTAAAAAGTGGCCCCAACTCAGCATCTCTACGCGTTCGAACGCCATCAAACGAAAACACTCACAAGAGCATCGCCGCCGCAGCCTCGTCCGCAGAAGCACCTCTACGGAGCGGAATGTCCGCGTACGCATTGACGCTCTCTGCCGCACGCGCCTGCGCAGCCGGAATACCGAGCGCAACCTTCTTTCCCTCAATCTCGATCGTCGCCCCGTCTTCCTTGGACGATGTCAACCTAGACGTCCGTTCAGCACACACGCTCTCGGGCACGGTTGGGAGAACTACCTCGTGTGCACGAGGCCGTACGCCACGGTGTTGGCGCGCACACCAAACGGACCCCACTCTTTCGCGATCGTCTTGGTGAGCCCGATCACTGCGGACTTGGCGGCGGCATAGTTGGCCTGGCCGACATTCCCATGGAGACCCGACGTCGACGACACGTTGATAATGCAACGATTGACCGGCGTCTCGCTCTGCTGAAACGTCGAGTCCGACGCGCGTCAAAGGGTGACGAGACGTACCTTGATGCGGAAGTAAGGTGCGGCTGCGCGTACGAGGCGGAAAGGCGCACGGACGTGAATCTTCATGATAACGTCGTACGCGTCGTCCGGCATGGTGTGAAGCATCTTGTCGTACGTGAAGCCAGCTACATTTAAAAACAGCGATCGTGATGAGCATCCCCGTCCGAGCGCGTCCCAAAATGCCGCGTCGTACCGTTGTTGACGATGTGATTTATTTGTCCGAAAGCGCTGGTGGACGAGAACAACCCATGTAACGCGCCCTGCGAACGTGTCTTTGGAGAAAGAGACTCACTTGACGGTCGCCTCCACGATGCGCTGCGGGAACTCGTCTGCGCCGACGTCGCCTGCGACCACGATCGCGTCTCCGCTCGCAGCCTTGATCTCTTCCACGACCGCAGCCGCCTTGTTCACATCGATACTGGGGGTGTCAGCGACGTGACACGGTCATGCGCCCGAGATGCGACCCGAGCTTACTCGCTAACGACGACCTTGGCACCCTCCTTGGCGAACAGCAACGCGGCGCTCCTGCCGATGCCCTAGAGACGTTTCGCAGGTCACGCTCGGCCGTCGAGCTGGTTGGGACGACACGCCAGACGTACCTGTCCGGCTCCTAGAAGCCGAGGACGTCGTCGTGAGTGCTGCGCGCGCGTGAGGGGGCGGTTGAGTGTAGTACGCACCTGTGATGATGGCGACTTCCCCGGCTAAAAGGCCGCGATCATATGCGTTGCTGATGTGGCCAGAGACCTGTGCGAGACGGCTGGCCATGGTTGGAATAGTTGTATATGGATGGTAGAGGTAGGATGCTTTCAACTCGGGCTTGTGGGGACGGATTCGGAACGTGCACGACTCGGGCCGCTTGTACACGAAATCACCTGACACTCGCTGGATATCAGCAGCGACGGCTAGCGTGTGCTCTATGAAATCAATCACTCGGGGAGCGCTTGTGATTTGAATGGACCAAGTTCTGTACACGGTCCGCGATACAAGAGACAAAAAGGTCTACTAATGTACAACGATCAAACTACATATGGATTCTGAACGTCGATGACTCATAGACTCTCAGCGTATTTCGCCATCACCTCACGGAGATGCGTCTCGTCCGCGATTCGCGGCGTGAAGCACGCATCAAAGGGTTTAGGACGCCCGATGACGCCGTCCACAAAGGCCGTGTTATCGATGGGGGCGTTTGGATCTTGGGTAATACGGAATGACCATAGGAGAAGAGCCCCGTTGATGAACAAAGATCGGTTGGCAATGTGTACACCGGGGCAAAAGCTATCCAAGCAGCGGCGTTGGTTTGCACGCCGGTGAATTCAAATTGAAGGAGGCTTACCGTCGACCGAATCCGAAACTGGGATACTTGAGATCATCCCGGACGCGTCCGTCATTGTTCAACCACCTCTGTGGATCGAATTTGTCGGGGTTGGGGTAGGCCTCGGGATCGCGAGAAATAACCCTGTTAGAGCCATAAGCAATCCCGCGGACATTGATTAGCAATGCCTGCTCACCAATGGTTTCCAAAAACAATGGCACCTTTGGGGATACAGAAACCCTTCTAAGAGGGATTAAGCATACCTGGTTCGAGTGTTCAAGCTGCAAACTCACGTAGGTAATGTCCGCTGATGCACAATGAGGAAAACCTGCAATCACGTCAACAACCGTGATGATCAAAGAGCGTAAACAACGTACCCAAAGTTGTCACTGGCCTCCAACGGAGGCACTCGAGCGTGAATGCATGAAGCTGAGGGAGAGAATCGTAGTCATCGAAAGTAGGAGCTAAGTAAAACCAGTCAGCGCAGAGCCGACGCCCGTACGCGGGAGATGCATACCCCTTTCACGTCCAACAATGTTGTCCAATTCATCCTGGACGATGGCCTGAGCTTCCGGGTGGCAGGCAGCGGCCATAATAAAGACCATGAGTGCAATAGCAGTCTATTACCCAGGGTGAACGGAGCCCTTGAATGAACCGGCTTCACAATACGTACAGTGTCTGAGCCAGCGCCAAAGAGGGAACCAGCAAGGTACGCCATTTCTTCGTATGAAAGCTTGTGCGTATTTTGGTTCTCGAGGAGGTATCTGGCAAAGGAAGGGCCAGCTTTACCCGTGTCCTGCAAACAAATCAATAAGCCTACGCATATAGATTAAACGAAATGCTTGTTACCAGCTCCTTGGTTACACGTCCCAGTTGACCATAGAAGACTTTCAATTCCTCCTGACGCCAAGTTTCGAGGTAGCTCGCGTAGAATGGAACATACTTCAAGATCGGAAAGCTCTCGACCAGCATTGCACCAGGGCGCATAAGCATCTGGAAGCGCCTCAGCATCTTGTGAATAACGATAATCTCTGGCGCATCTGTTGCTGTGGGAGTGGATTTGCCATAGGTGATACGCAGAATGACAGACGCTGCATATCGGTTGATGTGCGCTTGGTGACGCTTTGGGTCGTTGAGAAGGTCGAGGATAACATCCCGAGCTGCTTGCATCTGAATTGATACATAGGATTCTGCAGCCTTGGCTTGAAGGTGGGTGTGCGCAGCCCTACGTGCAAGGTATTCAGATTACGTTTTAAGAATCGGAAGTAGATGGCCGGGATATGAATTCACCTGCGAAGCCTTCGAAACTGCTCATTTGCAGGGGACAGGATCATTCGTAGTCCGCGCGACAAAATTTCACCCGCAGCAACTGAGCGAGGACGGTCCGCGAGCAGACCACCCTCTCTCTCCATAATGTCAACTGATTCCTACGGTGGTGTTTGCGTTCGAACACTCGGGTTTCCGCAAGAGCGCTAACTCTCACCTGGTAACGCCCAATGATGACCATGATTTTGGGACCGACGCGGAGGGATATGACGGGTCCATACTGATTGACCCAAGCAGCAAACTGCTGCGATTGACTTTACATTGATGTTGATTATACTGGGAGTAATCAAGTGGACGGATTGTACATACTGTTCACGAGGAAGTCTATTTCCGAACAGCCAGTGTCCAGGAGGACCAGGCGGCAAGGGAAGACGTCGCCTGCTTGACAAGCTTGCACGAATGGCGCTGCCGGCGAGTACTATGGCAAGGAGGACGGCAAGTGTATCGGCTCTAAAAGCCAGTTCAGGGATCAGTTCCAACATGGGACGTACAGGGAGAATAAAAGGGAAGAAAGAGAGGAGCGAGTGGTTGCCAGTGAGTCAGCAAGGCTGGTTAAATGGCTGAGTTCGGGTCGGAAGAAGGGATATTGGGAGGATCAAACAGAGCCTTGGCACTACCGGATGAGTCGGAGTGGCGGCTTGTTATTCCCAGCCGCAGAGCTATGGCGTAGGAACGACGTTGGGGAGGCAACATGCAGTGAACGGGATGAGGGATACACTGGGTGGGAGGGAAACGCGCAGTTAGAGGGGAGAATGCAACCACGCATCACGTTGGTTAGATTCTGAGCGCGTACGGTCAGGGAGCGGTGAAACGCACCGGATGCTTGTATGGGCGACATGGCAGGCGAGCAAAATAGAGATGCGAGTAATACCACCGCGTGTCAGACTCCCGTGAGTCTACGAATCAGAGTGTAGATCGTACTGGCAACTGAGACTGTTTATCTGTTCGCACATGCTACGACCCTCGCAGACATGGAATAGAATAGACATACAGCCTATTCAAACACTTTTACACTTTACCAGGGCCGAAATCTGTGACAGGCACGTACTGGAAGCGTGCAGGACAAAGTTGCCGTTTTTGGCCTAGAGACTAGTAGTACAGGACTAGTACTGGTTCACTGATGGCAGGTTACGAGGCGACAAGCAAGGTGACCGAGTCCTTAGTGTGAGTACTCCATCGTGAGTCAAGTGGACAACCATTCAGCCGAGACTCGTCACGATGTTACGGTGCCGCTTTGCAAGTTTGCAACCTTGTTGACCGACAGCCGCATCATGTGTGATTAGACGTGATATATCACCACGAGTCCTCTGGTCTAGGCTTGTCAGATAGATAATATTGACTTGAGTTGCATGTCCTTGTGGACCATGTCAATATTCTGACTGGGACAGAGACTGGCGATGGTCGACAGTCCTTCGTGAGAACATGCTCAAACTCGGCCCTTGCCACTCACAATTTGCATCCCTCTTCTTTACCGCGAGCTATCCACCCTCCCTCCCTTCGTTTTCTCAATTCCCCTTCTTCTTCCCTTTTTTTATCTTTTCGTTGCTGCGGGATGCAACCCGCCCAAATTTGCCGTGTCTTGACGCAGGTCAAGCAGCTCTTCAAGTCGCTCTCATCCAAACTACAATCAAAACGGTGCGTATGCTCCTAGTCAAGTTCTCGCGACACATTCATTGACAAGACGTGTCAGGCAACGCACCGCTCCCGACTCGCCAGCGACACATTACCACCACTCTCCCGCACACGACCTCCCCTACCTTCCAGCAGAGATCTGGTCAATGGTTCTCCGCGAAGCAACGCGCATGTCTCCAGATCCATTCGACATCTCTCTCGGCCTCTCGTTCCTTGCAACTCCTTCCGGCGTTGACGAATATCACGCTGCCATGCGCGCAAAATCCGACTTGGCTTTGGTCAACAAAGCTTGGAACAGATACCTTCAAGAGTATTTGTACGAGTTCGTCTGGATAAGTAATGCCAGCCAGGCGAAAGCCTTGGCTTGGACGTTACTCACCCAGTTCATCGACGGGAAACCTTCCAGTGGCCGTTGGATTCGTCGACTTCACATGGAAACCCCCGCCTTGAAACGTTGCGCGACCGATGATATCCGAACCATTCTTGATTACGCGCCACATCTAGTCATTTTCTCCGATCATCATGCTGTGCGGTGCACGCGCTACCACGAGTTCAATGACGTGCGATGCTCTCCAGAGCAGATGGTCTCCGTACTCGCCAGCCCCCACAGCAAGCTTCGGAAGTTGTCCCTCACAAACTACAGCGACGATCCGTTCCCGTATCATATTTCCCGAACGCTCAAACAAACGGCAGTCAACCTAGAGTACCTCGAGCTGTCCTCATCCAGCGTTCCCGCAATCTCTGGACACAAGCTCACAAAGGCGATCGTCGTTTCGTTCCCTGTTTTGCAATCGCTCAAACTCACGCTGGACAACACCACGTTTGCAGTCATCGCAAAGTGGAGAATGCCCAAATTGCGAAACGTATCCGTCGTATCTTCCGATTTTGGCTATGCTGGCCAAGGTTTTGCCCTCTTCTTTGCTGCTCATGGAAAGAAAATCCACCAACTAGAGCTCGGCCACTCCTCCTCGCTTGTCTCTGAGCACCATTTATCCCTCCAACCCCGTCCTGTTCAGCAGATTCCCCTTGCAGAATGGTGCCCGAACTTGAGAGAATTCATCTGCTCTGCCGATGCGGAGTGGAATTGGCGAAACCCGGATTGGATTGCACCACACGTCTTGCTTCCTGCTCATTCCCGTCTAGAATTCATTGGCATTCGCGATATCGACAAACGGCTTCTCGATGACGCCGCAGCATTCCCATCTGACATTGAAGACGACGCCCCATTCTTCCCGCTTGCAGAACAAATTTCGTCTCTCTTGTTCAACGATGCGTTCCCTTGTTTGCGATACATCCGCGATCTTAGTTGTGCCTCACACTCGATGCGCTCTGGCGTGCGTCCGCAGATGCGGATTTTGAAGTTTTGGGCCAAAATACTGGCGCGTTGTGGAGAGCGACGAGTTTGGCTCGAAGATTTTCGTGGTGTTAACATCACTTTGCGAGATCTCAAACGCGCAGGACTCGCGGAGATTTGAAGTGTCGTTTTTCGTTTCTGCCGTGGTGGAATTGCCTTTTCGCCGCTGGTTTCGAGGACTCGCGTCCACATCATTCATGCATACCACCTTCTATCAACTTTTCTACATCCCTCAGTGTATATTGCCACTCTCATCCCACCGTGTAGCCATTCGACATATGCATCTTTCATCTCTGTTTCATTCTTTCATCATTGAACATTCTCGTATTCAATAACCACACGAGCACCGACTCGTCATCATCCGCGTTCCACTCCAACTTGGAACCGTCCTCTCCTTTATTTATACCTGGCCTTTTATTCCAGTTGCACGCGTTCACATAGTCTTTTTTCGTGTTGCTGTTGACTTTTTATCGTCCACCTTCGGTTTATTTCCTCTTTGTCGGTTTATAGTTTCGAAGGGCATCATATCCTCCATCGAGATGGAGCTGGACATTTCAACGCTATCGCACGGTATAGCACGTCACTCTACTATGTGTATACGTTCGTACCTCTGCAATCATCCCGAGTCGGATTTCCAATAGCCCCCCTGTGTGAATAAGCACTCGTCTCCTACCCCCAATATGATGGTACGTTCCGCGCAGCACCGACCTCGCACGACCTCACCCTCACCCAGGACGCAGACATCGAACACCTCGTCCTTTCCGGCAAGCTCTTTGGGACAGACTCGCGCTCTTCCTCGCCCGAACGCACCCCCTCGCCCACGCTTTCCTTTGCCTCATCCGCCTTTGACGACGGCGACAACGCCCATGACGGTGGGAACGCAACGCACGGCGACGGCGACGGCGCTGCGTACGAGTCGATCGGGATGGGCCCCGGCCGGACAGGCGTCAAAGGCGTCCTCCGCGATCAGCACGAAGCGCAGGCGATCCAAGCCGCCAAACGCGAGCGCGAGATGGAGGCGCTGCGGAGACGCATGGCGCGCGGGGATCTCGGCGGCAAGACCTTTTTAGAGGAGGAGCAGGCGAAGCGGGCGTTGGAGGGGTGGGAGGAGGATGGGGGACACGTGAGGCGGGACGTGCTCGGTCGGCCCAAGGAGGGTCCGTTTGGGCATTTGAGAGAGGTGGGCAGGGCGGGCTTCGTCGCTGCCGTCGAGCGCGAGGAACGTGGCGTCTGGGTGGTCGTTCATCTCTACGAATCGGTGCGGCCGTTTCTTTTTCTTTTTTGGCATGGATTCGAGACTGATGCGTCGCGATAGTCGTTGGAGAGGTGTTACGCGTTGGACGATACGCTGTCCAAGCTTGCGCGGTTGTATCCTCAGACGAAATTCCTTAGGGCGCGCGCTGCTGCTCTTGGGTTCGCCTCGACAGGCACGTCGAGGACACGGTATGCATCTCGAAAACAGAACATGCCTGGTAAATACATAGACGACGATGGTGACGATCCCTATGCCGACGACGAAGAGCAAGAAAAGACACCGTACTACGACGAGGACGAGTATGAAGAGGAAGACGTGGACACGGACATGCTACCGACGATGTTGGTATACCGCGATGGCGAGCTCGTACACAACTGGGTACGAGTCGATTGGGAAGCTGGGGAAGCCGGCGTCGAAGAGCTCCTTTCGAAGTACGTCGTACGTTTGTCTCGTTTGCTGGCACTCTAGTCTGATCTATGATCGAACAGGCGACACGTCATCGCTGAAGCGTCCACGTTTGGGAGTGGCAATTGTGGACTACCCGAGGATGACTCCGAGGACGACCTGGTCTGGAGTGACGAGGAGGCAAGGTCGTAGCTGTTAACCATGGTCTTGGATCGTTCGGTTTCACGAGGTCTTTCCTCGCTATATCCCATACATCATGGACACGGGGGTTCTTCCTTCATGTAAATGGCATCGTCTGTCTGATCGCTAGTTGTACGGCATATAGTTCAAGGCTTTGACGAGTCTTAGGATCTCTCTAGCATATATAGCATGCATCTACACACAATATAACGCTCTCAGAGGCTTCTTTCGATGGGATGAATTCGGTGAGTTGCCTTGTCTACTACTGAAGACCATTGGAAAATATAAAAAGACTATCAGAAGAGTAAAAGAAAAAATTACATGCAATACACGACACACAAAAAAGGAGAGAATCCAGAGCCCAAGTGTTCCCCTCTCAGTCCTCGTCGCTCGGATTCGTCAAATACTCATCGTCATCGCTCAATACCTGCTTGCGTCCCGCACTCCGCGCCCTTGCCCGTTGTGGATGCTCGTCGTCATCCATTGGCGTCAGTGCAGAGTCGTACGAGCCAGACGTCGACGGGGCGGTCTGACTTGGACGTGTTGCCGCACCTGGAAGGTCGGTCCCAGCCGTGACCCTGGCGAGCGTGGCGTGGAAGACCTTTTCCATCTCGTCGGCGTCGATGTAGACCCATGACCCTTCTTGATTGTACGTCCGGGCGTTGTCGAACATGAGCCGCCAGTCTTCCTTGTATTGTGTGATGCTCTTGTAATATCCACCGGTGACACGTTTGCGGATGGTAGAGAGGGCGATGGGGTGCGTGATGAGCGTGTAATAATCAGGATAGTCCTGTAAAGTCATCAGTACTCAGCCCATCTGGAGGAAACACCGCATGTACCCTTCTATCCGGAAGTTCACGGAACAGTTCACATCGCTTCCGTCCGTCTGTATCCTCACAGGCGAGAACCGCTTTGTGAACCTCATTGAAGGCTTTTTTCATTCTTTCCTTCACGGCGGCAGAAAGGTCTGGCGCCTTTGTCTTGCGCCGCTTCTGGTAAGGAGAGATGTCAGTACCAACAAACACAAAAGCGTGCAAGTGACCACATACCGAGTCCCTGTCTTCCTCGTCTTCTTCGTTGACCGACGGTGTCACAGACATCGACTTCATGCCGCGTTTCCGCTTGCCAGCAGCAGACGGGGGTTCATAGTCGGGAATCTTCGCCTTGCCCTTCCGTATTTTCCTGCCACGACCGTCCGTTTCGCTCGCAGGCGTACTCCTGCCAGGTGTCTCACTCTCTTTCAATAATATCTTGTTCGCCACTCGCCGTTCTTTCTTCCCTCTCGCTTTATCTGCCAACTCCTGCAGATCCTCACCATCCTCGACAGCCATCGCCCATTGCTCATCACTCAAGCCATCATTGTAATTCACCACGTTTCTCCGCCGCTGACCCCGACCCTCCAAGACCTCATCTATCTCCTTGGCTTCAAAGGGTTCGTCGGTTTGATAGCATTCAGGGAGCTCCTCGAGTGGGATGAGAGGTGGGGGAGGCTTGCCACGATGTCCAGCAGCGCGCCAGTTCTCCACTGCTTCTCGTTCGCGAGCAATATCCATTTGGCGGAAAATTACGCCTTCTTCCTCGCTACGAGCAAGCATCTCGTTCAACTCGTCGTCATTCATGTCACCCGCCTCTTCGTTTTCTTCCTCTTGGTCTGCCTCAAGGATGGATCGCTGGCGAGGAAAAAGAAACCCAGTATGTAGGGACGGTGAAGTACGAGTATCAGTGGGATACTTACCAAGAATTCTTCTTGTTCTTCCACCGTCGACTTGTTGTCGAAGCGACCAGCTTGAATGACTTTGTCGTCGATATCAAGCTTATATCGCGCACGGGCGTACATTGCCTCTTCCACACTCTTTTCGGTGATGAAACGCAGGATACGAACAGCCTTTGTTTGACCGATACGGTGGGCACGATCTTGAGCTTGCAAGTCGGCATGAGGGTTCCTAAGATGGACGATTCTCTAGTCCAGATACTCAGTAAAACATGCTGCTGAGACTCACCAGTCAGAGTCGAAGCTACAACCCCCAGAGCAGTCAGCATGAAACATTGAAAATAGAAACAAGCTACTTACATGATGACCGTATCGGCAGTCTGCAAGTTCAATCCCAACCCACCAGCACGCGTGGATAAGATGAACACCTTGTACTCCGAATCCTTTGCGTTGAACAATGCCACATGACCTGCACGCTCCTCTGTCTTCGTACCACCGTCAAGTCGAAGGTATTTCCAACCCATCATCTTCATGAAGTCTTCCATAATGTCCATGACCTTGGTCATTTGGAAGAAGATGAGTACCTGTGAAATCATACACCATCAACGAGTTCATTGGAATCAGGCTAGAAAAAATTTACTCTGTGACCCGTGGCAAAGAATTTGGGGAGGATGCGGGAAAGCAGTTCAAGTTTTCCAGACGAACGAATGAGTTTGTCGTCGATGATACCGCTTGGATTGACCTTGTCCTCGACGCTCTCGAACAAGAAGGGATGCTGACATATTTTTCGGAGTTGCATGAGCTCATTACTCAGCCCTTTGACACCTGCAGATTTCCTGTCATCGCCAGCAAGGTGAGCATAAAAAACAAATCCAAAACCAGCATATATGTACCCTTTCGAGTCTTTTCCAGAGGCGATCATCTTGTACTTCTTCATCTGCCTGTATAGCTGCGATTGCAAAGCGCTCATTCGTACTTTGATGACCTTCTCGACCTTGTCAGGCAGCTCGCTCTCGACATCCTTCTTCAATCTTCTCAAAAGGAACGGACGAAGAACCTTGTGCAGGCGACGAATGATAAGGAGCGCCTCTTCTTCGTTCACTTCGATCTTGTCCCCGGTGCCAGAGTTGGCGAATGGTGTGTTGAACCATTCGTCAAACGACTTGACCGAGTTGAAGATCTTTGGAAGAACGAAGTTGAGCAGGGACCACAGCTCGGGAAGGTTGTTCTGAAGAGGGGTTCCGGTAAGGATGAGACGGAAGCGGGAATGATAGTACTGGCTGAGCGTTTGAGCGAGTTTACTTTGCGTGTTCTTCATGCGGTGACCCTCATCTGGGTGAAGTGTCACCGATCAATACGTCACAATTATCATCATTTACTCACCGATGATCATGTGAACCCATTTGATCTTGCAGAGAATTGGACGGTCCTTGATAATGTACTCATAGGTCGTCAACAAGACCTGGAATTGACCCATCCGTAACTCTGCTTGTAGATTCCGACGCTGCGCGGGGTTGCCTTTGTACGAGATTACTTTCACGGAAGGAGCCCACTTGGCAAATTCGCCAGCCCAGTTCGTCATGGTACTGAGTGGAACGATGACGAGGTAAGGTCCACGCTGCTTCTTCACCTCGATGAGGAACGTGACAAGGGAGATTGTCTGGATCGTCTTTCCGAGACCCTAGAGTGAAAGATGAGCACACGCATATATCATACAAAGAAAAAAACTCGCCATCTCGTCTGCCAAGATCCCATTAAGTTTGTTATTGTACAAGCTCACCATCCACTGTAACCCCTTGACCTGGTAATCCTTGAGAGTACCACCGATAAGGAGGGAAGGTTGTTTGGTGATCCTCTCGGATATTCGATGGGCGACGGCGTAGTAATCCACCTTGGCCTTGTCCTCCGCAGCATCTTCCAGTACCTGTGCACCAAACGTAGCCTCGTTCGTTGGGCCATCTTCTGTTTCAAAGTCCAACTCCACACCGCCATGCTCATCCTGTTGGGCTCTAACAGCCTGCGCGAGGGAATCAAGATACGTGTCTGTTTGTCGAATGAGGTGCGTGATGCGTGTATCTTTGGCGGTATCGATGAGTTTCATATATGCCTCTTCATCGTCAGCCTTGAGCGCCTTCAAACGTTCCTTGGAGATACGTTCAATACGTTTCTGCTCCTCCTTTTCGGTGTACGCGTGGAAGCTGATAACGGCTCTTCCGAGACGCGTGACGCGATCTTGAGCTTGTCGGCACGTAGAGATGACCTCTCTACCATGTGTACATATTACACCGAGCTGCTCGACATGCTTGTGCTTTGCTCGTCTCTCGCGGTCGACGCGTTGTCGCCGCTCTGCTTGCTCTGTCATGCGTGCATCACGAAGTGTGGGCTTGCGCACACGGCGGAAGTCAGCGCGGTTGAGCGGTAGGAGAGTACCTTGAATGAGACGCTCGGCGACGAGAGCACGCGTAGAACGCTGTTTCTCGAGAAGTCGTAGGGACTTGAGCTCGATCATGGCGCGGAGCTTTCCATGCGCATTGGGTGCGGGATGTTTGGGAGCAGGGCCACTCTGAGCGTCGGCAGTATCTGTGGGGGCATCGGTGGGTTGCTTGTCTGTCGGTTGTCCAAGAATGTCGTCTGCAAGAGTATCGAAGCTGCCGTCACCCATCATGGCGTCCATGCCTTCGAGTTCACGGATGCGTTGTGTAATGCGAGCTTCGATGAAGCGGTCTCTTTCGTTGATGATTTGGTGGACATCGAGACCGGGAGGCATGATTGAGGGGATAAGGAGGCGTTGGAGGCGGGTTGCGAACATGGTTGGATCGACATCGGCAGGACGGATGAGATGGGTGAAAGGGAGGTGGAAGGCATTGTACGGGTAAACGCCCGAGTTTGCGTCGTCTTCGAGGAAGGGGCCTTTTGGCAAGTCGGTGGGAGAAACGTTGGTAAGGGGAGGTGCGGGAGTCTCTTCTTCCTGGGCGGGCTGTCCGGGGCTGGGACCCTGGATGGGAGGGACAGACGCGGCGGGGGAGAAGGAAGGAGGGACGACGCCCTTTTGCATCTTTACGGCGGCATCGACGATCCTGTTGTTGACGTCGGGTGGTGCTAGCGCCTTGTCGAGATCGGCAGCGACGGAGTTGTGTGGTTTGATGGACTGCTGGAGATGCTCTGGGAGGGGAGCGCCACGTGAGATAAGCTTGAATGCCATGATTTGGGCGCGGAGGGCATTTATTTGGTCTGGGGTAAAGGAGACGGGGGTCGAGGGGGGGGGCGGGGCGGCGGGGACTGGGCCGGAGGTGACGGATGGAGGGACATTCTGGGGTGCCGAGGAGGGTGGTACGGCGGTGGTGGGTGTGTCGGGCTGAGAGTGGGAGACATGGCCGTTCGGAAAGGGTGGCTGTGTCTGGGGATGTGTGCCGTCTGGGGGGGGATGAGGAGATAAAGAGAGGAGAGAAGGAGGAGACGCACTGAGATGGTGGTGCTGGTGCTGTTGCTGTGCCTGCTGCTGCTGGCTCTGGAGGGCAGCAAGGTAGGTGAGGAGATTGCGCAGTTCCTGGGAGGACTCTGGGGTATGACCGGCCTGTTTGAGCTCACGGACGCGCTGTGTAGGAGTGAGCGGATGAACCACGGGGAGAGAGCGATGTACGTACGAGGAAGATGAGCTGTAACTTGTCTTTTGGAGAGTGACGGATCTGATTGGAGTGCTGTTGGAACTGATGTTGGGGGTGTGGTTGTTGTTGTTGTTGATGTTGTTGATGATGTTGTTGTTGGCTGAACTGTAGGGGCAACTGCTGGCCAGCCATGAGTCTGTCCCGACGCTCTCTCGTCGTCTAGTACTCGCTCAGGTGAAAAACCAGAACAATCCTCGTGATGGCGTGAGAACAAATTGTGTAACAAGAAATCACATGACAGTCACATGACTCAACGCGTTGCCTACTTCCGGCCCCACCATCCTCCGAGCAAGCTGCCAAGGCCACCCCCGGCAGGCGCTGCTGGCTCAGGTGTCTCTGGCCGCACGACTTCCTCCAGCCTCGACTTTCCTGGCGGCGCGGAAACAACCTCCCGCTCTTCCTTGGCCATCGCCGGCGCTGTCTTGCCTGCACGCTCCATCAATCGCTCCATGTCCAGCTGCACATAGTTGAGCCCAATGTCAAAGAACAACGGCTTCTTGTGCGTCTTGGAGTCACCATCCACCGTACCTCCGTTGTAGGCGAACCATTCATTCTTCTCATCGGCCGCAGCGGTCGACAGCGTCGCATCCAACGCATCCACTGACGCGACAGCAAGCGGGTACGACGTGTCCGCAGGCGTAGTTATCCCCGAGAGCGTACCCAGTACAGAACGCGTCTCCCGCACGTATAACGTGGCATGTTGTATGAGCGTCAGCGCTTCCCCGTACTTTTTCACTGCCACATAGCACTGCGCAAGGAAAAAGCACCTGACCATGTCATCAATCGACAGACCTCACCATATCTTGGTCACACGTACCTTCGTGCTCTTGTATAGGTCAGCCTCGCTTCAATCGCAGCTGCGAGATCAGGACTCTCGTCGACGATGCTCAGATTTCGCATCTGCGTCAGACTCTGTACAACCGTGTCAAGCAACTTGACGACAGCTGGGTACAGTCTCGCATCCACTTGTTCTTTTGTCCTCGATGCGCCTTGTGTCCGAGGCGTATGCGAGCTGAGCAGCGTGCTCACGAGAACCAGATCTCGTTGAATCCGTCGCGACAGCAATTGATAGACGATATACCCGTGCACGAACTGAATGTCTCGCGTACCCCCTGCAGCAGCAGGTGAACCTCCCGCATTCTACAACACAGTCAACACAGGCGACAGAAACATAACCCAACATACCTGCTGCGCTTCCAATAATTTCCTCGCCACGTCTTCCGCATCGCTCAATGCATGAAGAACAGCATCATAGGCAGCGACACCTTTTTTCGATCCAAGGCCTTTCCCTTTCTTCTTCCCTTTGTCATCCGCCACACCTTTGTCCACCGTGTCTCGAACAGCAATCTTCCCCTCCGCCTCCTGAACTTTCAATAACACGTCCACTAGCTCTGGGTTCCTCACAGGTACTGGTTGCTCTTCCCATATCAACGTCTCCGACTTCTTTTTGTCGTGAGCACTCCCAACCGCCCGTTCCCCTCTGGACGCCTTGACCAATCCATCGCATCCCTCTACAATATCTCCCCGATGCCTGCCCGCAAGCTCCTTTACGATCGCATCAACATCGTACGACTTTTCTCTCCCCAGCTCATGAGCGCAATACCTAATCTCCGGTCCAATTTCATCCGCAAAGACCGCCGCGAGAGCCTGGTCCCGGCTCGTCTCCGCCCGCCCCGCCAGTTCGTCCAACAAACTTCTCGCAACGCTCAGCTGGATCAGCGCGTCTTCAAAGTTCTCCCGGTACCGTAAGAACCGCCCGTTCACGATGAGCGTATAGACTGTGACCTGGATGAGGGAAGATGCCTTGAGACGGGACGAAGTATACAGCGATTGACAGTGTGAGAGGAGTTGCGTGGACCAATGAACCGCACGTCTGAAACGTCCTGTCGCACTATGCCGGAGTGTACCAGCGTGTGCCTGGTTCGCTGGAAGGAGTGATTGAGCGACGAGGTCCTGAGAGTGCGCCCATGCCCGTTCGCCCTCGAATAACAAAAGCTGGAGACTGTGCGATGAGACACGCTGACGACGCTGTTCTTTGGATAGGATACGTGGCAAACTTACTGTCCCTCTTTGATGGTGTCTGTCGTCAAGGGCGGCAGCTTCTTGAAATCTTTGCCTTTCCCGTGGGTCATCTTGAGGGTAGAACGCAGGCGATGCGTTCTGTTTCCGCAGTGCTTTCTATAGCGCCCAAAGTCGTTGTATCGAATGCCATATGCACTACGCTGCTCGTTGGCGAGCTGGAGGGCTGTCCATCGCGATGTGATCTGGGGGCTGCTTCGCGACGCAGAGTTGCTGGGCCATACCTTGGAAGGACAGTTTTCCGTCGCTCATGTTGTGCGTGCGGTTGAGTTATCCACTGTCCGCGTGTTCCGTGTTCTTGTCGTAGCTGTGACGGTAAGAGATGGAAACTACTAGAGCCCGCCAGTGCCACCGCAATCATACGTCGCTTAGCTTAGCGCACTCTATCAGAACACGCGTCCATCTCATTTACATATCACCAACACTTTTTTTTTCTTTCCCTCAAGACCGTTGACGACCTCCTGCAATGACTGACACACTACCACCCACGCTCCAAAATATCTTGGACCAGAAATCGCTGAAATGGATATTCTGCGGTACGTGGACGGACAAGGATTCGGTCGAGGCAACGATCACTCACGCCAAACTCTGTACAGGTGGCAAAGGAGGTGTCGGTGAGTGTCCCGAGCTTTGGGGACCGTCATGTGGTATCAAAAACGCTTCGCTCGTCAGGCAAGACGACCACGTCCTGTTCGCTCGCCATCCAACTCGCACAATGTCGCGAGTCCGTTCTTCTCATCGTAAGTTCCACCCCGTGTCCGCATTCCACTTCATCTCACCTTCGGACGGTCGCAATTTAGTCGACAGATCCAGCGCATAATCTGTCCGACGCTTTTGGTCAAAAGTTCTCCAAAGATGCGACCAAAGTCAACGGGTTCGACAACCTCTCCGCGATGGAGATCGACCCTACGAGCGCGATTCAAGAGATGGTTGAGCAATGTATTTGAGTTTCTGTTGGTTCACGTCGTCGTGGCACTCATTCGTCCCCCGTTCCTATCTCAGCTGACCAGAACGGCATGATGGGCTCGATGATGCAAGATCTGGCGTTTGCAATCCCGGGTGTGGACGAAGCCATGAGTTTCGCCGAGATCATGAAGTCCCGTCTTCCATCCTTGCACGCTGTTCGCGCTTCTGATGCTGTTCTAGGCACGTCAAGTCCATGGAATACTCTGTCATCGTCTTCGATACTGCACCGACCGGTCACACACTCCGATTCCTCTCCTTCCCCACCGTCCTCGAGAAGGCGCTGGGGAAGCTGAGCACCCTCAGTGGTCAATTCGGCCCCATGATCCGACAAATGTCGTCCATGATGGGCGGGCAACAAGACTCTCAGGAGGACATGTTTGCCAAATTAGAGTCGATGCGTGCCGTCATCAACGAGGTGAACACCCAATTCAAGGATCCAGTGCGTGTCTTGTCCCTCGTGCGTCGTTGGTCGTTGACATGGCCGGGCATCACTTCACAGGAAAAGACCACGTTCGTCTGTGTTTGCATATCTGAATTCTTGTCCCTGTATGAGACGGAACGTCTCGTACAAGAATTGACGGCGTACGAGATTGACACGCACAACATCGTCGTTAACCAGTTGCTCTTTCCCAAGAACTGTACGTCTTTTCTCTAGTCCGTTTTCACACCGCCGACGCTCACGACGATGCTACACTAAGCGTCTAATTGCGAACATTGCAAAGTACGTCAAAAGATGCAACAAAAGTACCTCGCAGAAGCACACGAACTATACGACGAATTCTTTCACATAGTTCAACTCCCCTTGCTCACTGAGGAAGTCCGTGGTCCACAGAAGCTCAAAGAGTTTAGCAAGATGCTCGTGGAACCGTACGTGCCGAATCTGGACTGATCTCGGTGGGAGGGACGCACGTTGGACGACGTGATGACGAGAGCACACCTACACTTGTGGCATTGGATTATTTTCTTTGTCTGCCACATGATACCATGTATAATAAGAAGTGCATCGCGCAGGGGGGTCGCGATGGTAATATTGTACACATGAAATCTTGGGAGGGGATGCGACGACGAGAGCTACTATAGATATGCGAGTAGTAGCCGCACCCTCGATCGAGGACCACTACACTAAGACACGGGACAGAGTCGACCTCTATGCGATCATCCCCCAAGTTCATGCATCAAGTTTATGCATCAGAGACGTCGCCCATGTCCTTACAGTGCACGCACGCAAGCGGGAAAGAAAGTGTTCTAAACGAACTGAGAGGGTCGGGAAAAAAAAGCCTGATACAACATCGCGCATGGAAGACGATCAGCGACGTGTGACCGTGTGCAGAGGATGGGTAAACGTTTGCGTGCTGGCTAAGGGATTGATACGGATAGCAAGCGAGGTCATACTTTGCGTTGTGCAGGTCTGAGCGTCTGAGTGGTTCGCAGAGTAGTTCAATCCGAGTATAATAGCGCCGAGTGCTACACACCAAGTACTCCATGGTGGATTTCCAGGTCTCCAGTCTGGACGATAGAAGGCAGTTGACCCACACCCTTCTCATCTTCCTTTGCCAGAGTGAGAGCCGGTGATAAAAAGGTGTCTATGCAACCCTATAGGGCGACTGGTACATACATACATATGTTTGGTGCGACAAGGCATTGGTCCATACTTTCTCGAGCGTAAGGGTGGATCTGGGAGGGAGGAACGCCGGCAGGCCGAGTGTGCGTGATTGTAGTGTTTGCATGTCTAGCAAAAGGAAAGTCCCGACAAATCATAGTCTCCATGGCAACGCGTAGCGCGACCGTCAAATAGACATGTACTTCGCCATTCTGTGGTAAATGTCAGAAGACCAAGCGTGCATGCAGTGTTCCAGCGGCCTACTTCGGTTCGTCCTTCTCTTTGTGGGCCAAGCGCTCCTCGAGCTTAGCGAATTCATCCAATGCAATGGTCTCTTCCTCATCCAAAACCTGAAGAGACAAAAAAGTAAGTCAAGAAGTATGACCGAAAATGGAGCCTCATATACATACCTGCTCAACATCCTTCACTTCCGGAATGTAGTGCATCAACATCCTCTCAATACCAGACTTGAGCGTGACAGTACTCGACTCGCATCCTCTGCAACTGCCCTTTAGCTTAACCTTCACAATTCCTTCGTCGCTGAACCCCCTGTATTCAATATCTCCACCGTCCTCCATGATGGCCGGTCGCACTCGGGTTTCAAGCAGTTCTTTGATCATAGCTACGGTTTCAGAATCGGTGTCGAGGATCTTAGTATCCTGGGGTCCTGCAGCATCCCGCTCTTCCTGAGAACGGAAAAGGGGGAGTCCAGCGGAAAAGTGTTCCATCAACATTGAGTATATCTCGGGTTTTATCACAGCCCATGGGTTCTCGCTGTCCTTTGAAACTGTGACGAAATCTGGACCGTAAAATACGGCCTTGACGCCATCTATACCCATGAGCCGGATGGCCAACGGCGATGCCAGTGCGGAGCGCGTATCGAGGAATTCTGCGGTTCCTTCCTCCATTACGGGAACACCAGGAATGAATTTGAGGGAATCATCGTTCGGCGTGATCTCGGTCTGAATGAACATGGACCGCGCTGCGAAGGTTTAGGTGAGACTAGCGAGTATTGATCTAATACTTACTGTGTGGAGGGTTGACACTCGCAGCTGGTGTCGGCTTTGGTGCATATATGCCCGATGCTGTGGCTAGAGTCGGCCCGCGGTGTAGCGCGCGTCGTTCAGGCGTGGAAGAGACGAACCTCACCCACGAGCGCAGTGCAGAATCCAAATATCGTCTAGGCTGCACGGTTGCCCGTGCTGTCGCCCTCAGCGAGCTCGACCCGAGTCTCGATGCCATCGTGGTTGTGAACAAGGAGTCGGCGCCGACTCGGAGCCTAGTGACCAAGCCGTTTTGCGTGGTTTACGTAATCGATATTTTCCCGCTGCATGCAATGACCGAAGAGACGACCGAGGGACTTCTCAGAGTCGTCGCCGTCTTCGGGTCGCTCTTGCTCGTTCTGTTCACAGTCCAGACATACCAGTATGTCAGACGTCCTCCAAAGCTTCGCTCGATCGCTATTATCGTCCTCGGCGACGTGGGGCGCAGTCCACGTATGATGTATCATGCGGAGAGCTTTGCAAAGCTTGGGTTTGATACATATCTCATCGGGTACCGAGGTGAGTGGAAAACCAACTCTTCAAACACGTAACCATACCAATATCCCGTACGCTTCAAGGGTCTAAACCTGTGCCTTCTCTTACTTCCCTGCCTCACGTCCGATTCTGTTACCTGCCTGAGCCACCCTCCTTCCTCCGCAAGGTCCCATTTGTCCTCGCCGCGCCAGTAAAGATATCGCATCAAGTGATCTCTATTCTTTATACGCTTATGTTCGCAACATCCTCTCCGCCGGAGTTCATCATGGTCCAGGTAGGACCTCCCAGCGGTGTACAAGACAAATTGCTAACTCGTGCTAAAAGAATCCTCCGAGTATTCCTACCCTTGCTCTTGTCTGGCTAGCGGGACGCGTGAGAAGTAGCAAGATCATCATTGACTGGCATAATCTTGGATACAGCATACTAGCTCTGAAGTTGGGTGCTTCTCACCCATTCGTGAAGATAGCAAAATGGTGTGTATACCAGGATGCACATAAATGAATGCGCTGATAGAGCTCAGGTTCGAGCGTACTTTTGGACGCAGTGCTTATGCACACTTGTTCGTCACCAGAGCTATGCAGGATCATCTGGTCACTGAGTGGGGATTGATGTGTGTTGTTTCCTTTCTGTGCGTGGAGCATGACTGAACGTATCGTTCAAGTGGCGAGAAGGCAGTTCTGCACGATCGCCCCCCGTCCCACTTCCACCAGTGCTCGCCACCCGAGGTTCATGAGGTGCGGGATGTTCTAACGTGACTGACATCCGTTACTGACGCCAACATCAGCTGTTCCTTCGTTTGGGACCTTCACTTATCAGTCCCCCTTTGAAACACTATTTACCTTCCACGAATACACCGTACACTACACAATTCACCACAACCACAATGTCATCGCCCCAGGCAACCCAACCATCTCCGTATTCCCTCGTCAACATGCCCGAGTTACGTGATGATAGAGTAGCCTTGCTAGTTAGCAGTACGTCGTGGACTCCCGATGAAGACTTTACAATTCTCTTGGATGCACTCAAGCTGTACGAGGAGCGGGCCTTGCGAGTCAACAAAGGTGGGCCCCTCGCCAATTGGATATTTTAGGACTGGCCAACGAAGGTGACAGAGAACCCCGGGAAGTTACCACGGATATGGATGGTGATTACTGGCAAAGGACCCCTCAAGGCCAAGTACATGGCTGACGTGAACCGACTTCAAGAGGGGTGGTCGTATGTGCGGTGCTCTAGCCTGTGGCTAGAAGCAGAAGATTATCCTTTGTTGCTAGGTGAGGAGTCAGGCATCCTCATCCGTGTCGGTGAATGAGATGATGGTTGTCAGGATCCGCTGATTTGGGAATATGCCTGCATTCAAGTTCCTCCGCGTTGGATCTACCCATGAAAGTGGTAGATATGTTTGGCTGCGGACTTCCGGTTTGTGCCCTCGATTTTACATGGTAAGCAGCACGCACCGAATCCCACTTTAAAATAAGGCCATTTATTTACATCTTCCTCGGAAGTCTTCCGGAGCTTGTTAAAGATGGTGTGAACGGACTCGTGTTCAAGAACGCCAGGCAACTGGCAGACCAACTGGAGGTTGGTTGCAAGGAGTTATTTTAGGAGTTGCTAACACTTTAAATAGATGCTACTCACGTCATTCCCAAGCGCCGCTGCTCTGGCAAAACTGCGTTCCTCGCTCCAATTAGCCTCTCAGAGTCGTGCATCGCATCCAGTTCGGCACAAGGAGAGCACCGACTGGGAATGGGGTACCTGGACGGACAATTGGAATCGTGTTGTGAGACCTCTGGTGCTGACGGACGTGAAACGGTTCGAATAAACGAGATCAGCAATGTGATATCCTTGTCGCCCCTTGAATGTCGGCTCCTCCGGGATGCATCTTATCTGATACGTGTGGTGGCCTCATGGTATCATTTCTCCCACTGAGCTACTTTCGCAAGTGCGGTGAATCTCTGCCGTTGCCATATACCAGGAATCAGAGTGCTGGGGGTCGTTTAACACAGCAACCTGGGTGTTGATTCAAAATAGATTTCAATGGCTTCGGAAGTTGAGCGTTGGAACTCGGACGGTGAGAAGGATGCATCGATGACCCATACGTGTACTCGAATGTGCATAGCTGCAACAACCCTGCCTAAAGTTTAAACCCCACACATCCGAGGTCGTCTGTCTTGGACCTCAACGGTCTGCACATCGATGGAGAGCAATTGCCGAAACTCTGTGAATCTGCCTAGTCTACTAAAGGTACTGGCAGACGTCGTCGTCAATGGAAAATGGCTCACTTGATGTGGACCATATGGTCTAAAAAAATTGGCGAATCGCCGGATGCAAAAATAAACGCACGGGGCACGATTGTACTGCGACTAACAATCGAACGTGCACACGCTCACCGTTTATGTAGGACCCGTTCTGTCCCCGTTTCGACTAACCCCACCCACCCGAGGCACGTCTTGCCATCACCAATGGCACTGCAACCGCATGAGGGCAGCTCCCAAGGCCACCCCGATCTCAAGGCGGGGTCAGAGGGCGCCGCCCTCAACAAACCCGAGACCGTCGCCGTCGCCAGACCCGCACAAAGTAACATTATCTGATAAGCTCACCCCAAGATATCCATTGACTCGTTCACAGGCCGTCGGAAGCTGTACATCGTGGGCGGAGTTGTAGTCGGCATCCTCGTCATCCTCGCTCTCGGGCTCGGGCTCGGACTAGGTTTGGGACTCAAAAAGAAGAGCACAAACTCCGTCACCACCAATTCGAGCTTCATCCTTGACCCTTCGTTCGAGGTCACAAGCACTCCGACCACCAGGTACTATGAATGGGTCGTCGAAGAAATGCCCGGTTCTCCCGATGGTTTCGAACGAACGATGCTCGTCGTCAATGGTGAGTAAATATTAAGTGGGCTGCAGAACATCTCCGCTCACATTTCTGTGCAGGACAGTTCCCAGGACCGTTGATCGAAGTCAACAGCGGTGACGAGTTGATCGTGAACGTCTTCAACAAGATGTCCAACGGGACTACTATTCATTGGCATGGACAACTTCAGAACGGAACAAACTACATGGATGGTACTAGTGGGATTACCCAATGCCCCATTCCACCGGGCATGAACTTTAGTGAGCTCATCTCAACGTACCCTAGCGCGAAATGTTCAATGATTTATCTTTAGCTTACCAATTTACCATCAATCCGAACCAGTATGGCACATATTGGTGGCATGCACACGCCTCGACTCAATATACGGACGGTATCTATGGTCCCCTCATTATACATTCTCCCAATGAACCCATATATGGCTCGTACGACCGTGACGTTCTTGTTATCATGTCAGGTCAGTAGTTCGAGTAGCCTTGTATAACCAGTAACACTCGCTGACGGAATAAATGCAGACTGGTACGACGACATGTCATCGGGCCTGCTTACACAATACCTCAGCGCTGCTGGGATTGACGGCTCCAACTATGGCGGTTTCAATCCGGGCGCAGAACCACCCCCAGACAGTGGTCTCATCAACGGCAAAATGAATGGCAGTACATTCGACTTCGAGCCAAACCTTCGTTACCGTCTCAGATTGATCAACATGGCGACGCTCACGGACTTTATATTCAGCGTCGACGAGCATGTCCTTTCGGTGGTAGAGGCGGACGGCACAAGTCTCCAACCCGTCGATGTCCACCGTGTTCCTCTTTCGGTCGCCCAGCGGTATTCCGTTATCATCAACACAAACCAGACTTCTGGTTCGTACAACGTCCGCGCAGAGATGCAGGCAATATGTTATAAGCTCTCGAACAACAACTTGAACAACTTGGTTCTTGCGACACTAACCTACGGAGCGGCACCTACTACGCCTACCTCTTCGGACTGGTCTGATGCATATCCCGAGCTCTGCATGGACCTGAACAACACCATGATCGTACCCGCTATTGCGATGGATCCACCCAACAGCACACAACCTGTCAGCGTAACGATGTCTTTCCAGCAAACCGTCCAGTCGGGAGGAAACCAGGTCCTTGCATTCATCAACGACACCAGTTGGGAAGCCCAGACCGACTACCCGACTCTACTCCAGTACTATCAGGCCGGTGTGCAGACCAGCTTTAACAGCTCGACACAACTCGTGGTTGTCAATGACAACATTTCCGTCATCGAACTTGTCATTAACAATTATGATGACTCGAGTCACCCGTAAGCCACAGTCGAGTTTGATTCCGCTAACTGGCACTGATGCGATGACATAGGTTCCATCTTCACGGTCACGTCTTTTGGATCCTGGGCGAGGGTGATGGGTTCTACCAGCCAGGTATCTCCAATATCACGCTCACGAACCCCCCGCGCCGAGATACCCTCACTCTCCCTGGCTTCGGCTGGGTCCTCATCCGTTTTGTTGCCGACAACCCGGGACTTTGGGCGTTCCATTGCCACATTGGATGGCACATGGCCGCTGGGCTGATGATGCAATTCGCTAGCCTGCCGAGTAAGGTGCAAGAGTTCCAGCCACCTTCTTACTGGCAACAGCAATGCTCGCAGCAGTCGGGCAGGGAAATATTGAACAAGAGGAGTAGCCAGTGGTTCACGTTGGACATGTAGTTACCATGCGAACGCGAACAATCCCTTTAGCGATGTTTTACTCTATGCGAACACAACGAGTCGACACTCAACTTGCGTGGATCGAGAAACCCCATTCATGAGTGGTATACAAGTCGTGATTAAAGTTAAAGTCGTACTAGTACATATGTAGACATGATGGGAGACGACGGTTGAGCGCCGATATCTAAGGCCAAATCAAAGTTATGGTTATGCAGAGTGTTCACAAACCAAGCGCCTCCTTCACCGACTTCCACTTGTGTCCTTCCCAGACCTTATTACCGCTGTCTGCATTCTCAGGCACGTCCTTGTCGTTGTAGTTGTCCCAGCCCGAGCTGAGTTTGCCTTTCTCAAAGTTACTCTGTAGGAATGTCTGCTTGACGAATCCCTCTGGAAGCTCGATGAGGTGTGCGACCGGCACCGGAGGTATGCGTGCCTCGTAGAGTGCGCCGATAGAAGAGAGTGACGTTCGTTCGCCCTGGATGCGGAACGTCGCGTCATGAAGGGATGAGGGAGGCAGCGTCGTGAGAACATGAGCAACGAATCCTAATGGGGAGCAAGGTTCGTGAGCAAATCGCATGGAGATGAGTGAGGTACTTGCCTGCAACGTCTTCCACGGACGTGAGAGAAGCAGGGGCCGTTTGTTTGCCCAGAATGTGGAACTTGCCCAGTTCGACGCCCGTCAACCACGGGATGAACTCCATCAGCATACCGTTCTGTTCAAGCACGGAATCTTCAGCACGCGAGGAAAATGTATAACAGGGAACGCACATAGACGCGCAATAAGGGGATTCCAAGGGACTTGACGTAGTCTGGTGCACATAATGAGTCACAAAGACCAAGATTTGGGTATCTCGTCATGTCAAACTTACCAGCAAACTCCGATTTGACCACAAGATGGCCATCCTTGCCCCCCTCGGTCGGCATTCCGTATTCCGAGGGTACGAATAACTTCACGCCCGCGTCCTTGGCTGCTTCGGCGATGGGCCGTTGTGCGGGGAGTGCACCGAACGCCAGTGCGGAGATGACGACTTCTACCTTGTGTTCGCGAAGAATGGACGTGAGCGTCTTCACGTCCGAGTAGTCCACCGTGGCGATTTTGGCGCCTTGGTGAAGGGGACTCTGGGTCGAGTTGCTCCCCGGGCGTGCAAGCGCTACAACTGAGCTTCCGCGACTTATCAGTGCCTGTCATAAACATTAAGCCAACCTTTCTGGGGCCGTAGTAAGTGAAACTGATATTACCTGCACAATGCGACCGCCGATGGTGGGACCAGCCCCTGCGACTGCGAACGAGGTGTAAGGCATCATAGTAATAGAGAAAAGAGAACTTTGCGTCGAGTGGTGTGTACTATTGGTGTTGGATGGTCACCGATGCACTTAAACGCCTTTTGTAGGGAGGACCGTGTTTAAAGTCTCCGGACTGATTAGTGATTGTCACTGATTGATCAGTAAAAACTATCAATTCTCACGAGACCTTACAAAGCGTCAGAGTTCCCGGGAAGTTGTCGCGAGACATATGGGCAGTCGTCCAGGCCTACACAGCCCGCGGGCCGCGACGTGAGTGCTGTCGGAGTTAGCACAAGCTTACACAGGCCGTGAAAGCTTCACGTGTCGCTGGTGGCACTGGCACGCCTTTTGCGACGTAAATATTTCGCCGGCGCGCGCATGTAGGATGTTCAAAGACCACTCGCCTGTACCTCGCAAATCATTTTCGTGCATAAAGGCCTCACTTGCTTGAATAGTTGGTACTTACCTCAGGCTAATGTCACTTAGTCAGACTGCGGTCAGGATGTCAGCTCACGATCAAGATCAGCTGACCTTTTTGTAATTCCTGTCTCCGAATCTGCTAATTTGTTCACATGTGCTAGTCCAATATAATGACGATTTGGGCTTGGACCCTTCAAGAGGACGATGGGTAACCACCAATCGATTCTGCTCCATAGCCTAGTGACCTAATTGAACGAACTCCGGCAGTCAAGTTGTACGATCACTGTCGTCTGGCAGTACCGTCAATCTATGAACGATCGCATTTCTGCGCACCTCTTGGGCATCATTTCAGCCTTTAGACCGATGGCAGCTTCCAGGCACCTGAAGGCTGTTGAGCCTGTCAATTGAAAGCGATGAGATGTTGCAACTTGCAATGACGTTTCGCATGTGTGATACAGTACACAAAATAGTATGAGCACTAGTGGCGGCTACTGGTTCGTTGTCAAGCGCTCCAGCACTCAACGTAATTGAACGTGGGACCGGAGAGAACCTTATTGGTTGGAGTATAAAGTCAACCCAAGGAAGCGAAGAGCAGATGTCGTGCTCGGAACTCGATGAGGCTCACCGCGCCGTTCGTCTGCTTGTCTTCTCTCATCCTCGCTGCACTCGCGAGTGCAACGATACCCTCCAGACGTGGCCCGAGCAGTCCCCAGCATGTCAATGAGTGGCTGTTAGAACAGCGCGCGAAGGCATTAGAGGTGGCCCGTGCGGCCAAGGCGGGGCCTCTGGTTCTCCAGGACTCGACGGCCGGCTTTGTCGTTGAACCGCAGTCTGGGCCCAAATACCCTGAATTCCCGGAGCGGTTCTTCGAGCAACCCATTGATCATGCCGACCCATCGAAAGGAACATTCAAGCAGCGCTACTGGGTCAATACGCGTCACTATGTGCCCGGTTCCAATGGACCAGTCATCGTTTTGGATGGTGGCGAGACGAGTGGAGAGGATAGGCTTCCGTTCTTGGATACAGGGATAGTCGAGATCTTGGCAAACGCTACAGGCGGCGTCGGTGTTGTCCTCGAACACCGCTACTATGGTATGCATACTGCCGCTCATGCTTACTGGACGTCGTTCAATGTACATCAGGAACGTCTATCCCCGTACCTGACTTCAGCACGGATAACTTGAGGTAAGGCTGCTCGACGAACGCGTTCATGTTTCCTCTAGACGTGCTGAACATTTACGTGAACGCGCCAGATGGCTGAACAATGAACAGGCTGCCGCAGACTCTGCGAACTTCATGAGCCATGTCAAATTCAACGGCATAGAGGGAAATTTGACAGCACCCAATACCCCTTGGATCTATTATGGTGTACGTACAACGAGTCTTGTCATGCCTGCGAGACTGAGGGTTCGCCAAGGGTTCTTACGCCGGTGCAAGGGCGGCGCACATGAAGATTTTGTATCCAGAGCTCGTTTTCGGAGCCATCGCCTCCAGCGGTAGGTATTTAGTGCATACTGCGAATGCTTCCCACCCTTAGTATCGTACAGGTGTAACCCATGCTAGCATTCTCAACTGGGAATACTACGATGTCATTCGTCAAGCTGCTGATCCCACATGCTCTGCCCACATCCAGAACGCAATATCGACTGTCGATACCCTCCTCAAAATCCCCTTGATCAAGAATCTTGTCAAGCGTTTGTTTGGACTCCGTGACCTCCAGCACGATGATGACTTTGCCGCTGTCCTCGAGGTTAGCTGACTCCTAAAATTCACGAATTGCATGTTGATCAGCCGACAGAGTGCATTGGGTTCGTGGCAAGCCAAGAACTGGGACCCGAAGGTGGGAAGCACAAAATTCGACGAATTTTGCGAATCGTTGAAGAAACCCATTTTCGGCGGCTCGGAAGATATTGCTGCCTTGCCAATCGGACATGATGATCGTCTCGTGCCTTTATCGAACAACTTCAAGATCGATTTCACTGTATTGAATTATGCCAAGTGGATCAAGGAGGTAAGAATGATTCTCGTTCTTTTGTTTTGAACGAACGTCACGGACGTCCGATTCAACATATCAATCTCAGCACAAAGTGAAGCCTTGCCTGGAGCTGCATTCGACAGTAGAGGAGGTCAGGACAATCGTGGTCCTTCTTTTCAATAAGTTGACTTTGTATAATCAACTTCAGTGTTTCGGGACGTACAACGATACCAAGTATACCAAGACCTCTCTCGACCAGGAATGGCGTCTATGGCAATTTCAAGTTTGCACCCAGTGGGGTTACTTCTCCGTACGTGTTTCGTTTTACGTTTACGGGGGGATGCTGATCGTTGAAGCAGACCGCTCCGCCTGACCCAAAGTACCCTCGAATAGTCTCCAAGCTACTGACTCCTGCCTACGCTATGAAGATCTGTGGTCAGGTGCGTCATTCTACTGTTAGCATGCTTCGTGTTTGGACCAAGAAATGCCATGCTTTTTAGGCGTTTCCTCCTGGGAAATACTTCAGAATCCCAGGACGGCCACACATTAGATCCGTGAACATCCTTGGAAACTTTGCAATTGCCGCAGACAGGCTGGCTATCATAGATGGCGAAGGTACTGCACTACCATCATTCTGCTTACACCTATCACTGACGTATCATTACGTAGTTGATCCTTGGAGACCCCGTACGCCACACAGTCTGTATGCAAAGGACAGGAACGACACCATTCTTCGGCCGTTCAAACTCATTCCCAGTACGCATCCACGTTAAAGTTTTCATTGACCCGCACTGAGATAATGATGGTAACAGACGGTGTTCACCACTACGACGAATATGGTCTTCGCGACATCACTGATGAGCCACCGGAAATACAGAAGATTCACTACGAGATGATCGACTTTGTGCGCCAGTGGCTCAAGGATTTCAAAGCGTAGACGAGTTGTAGTCCATCTGTTTGTCTTGATCGTCTACTATGTAGGTAGATTGCTGTGTGTGTTTGAATCTTGGACATTGTATAAATCTAGTCGTTGACGCCAAGTTGACATGACCAAAGTGATCGATCAACGCGATTAGAATCCGAACTCGAACTTCCGTCACAAAACCATCTCCGCTCCTGACCACGAGCCGCTGTGATGACGCCTCGGACCTTATTTACAGTTGGATCCAGGCAATCCGAGCTGGCAAAGATACAGACCAACATCGTCATCCAAAATCTCGCCGAAAAATTCCCCTCTTATGCGTTCGAAACGCGATTCAACGAAACCGAAGGGGACAAGAATCAGTCCCAAGCGCTCTTTCTCCTCGGAGGCAAGGCACTGTGGACGAGAGGGCTCGAGGAGCTGCTCGCCAACAAGCAGGTGGATATGCTCGTGCATAGTCTCAAGGACGTGCCGACGGAACTCCCGAGCGAATTCAAGATTGGTGCAATACTGGAGCGAGAGGAATGCGTGGACAGTTTGGTGATGAAGGCCGGATCGTCTCACAAGACGCTCAGGGAATTGCCTGCTGGAAGCAGGATCGGTACGAGCAGCGTGCGACGCTCAGCACAGGTCAAAAACTATCTCAAAAATCACCACAAGGGGCTGGAGATGACGTTCAAAGATGTGGTGAGCAAGCTCGGATCGTTCGAGCGATATCATGAGACTGAATCATAGGGATCGAGCACAGCGCGGAAACCTGTACGTTCGCTCGATCGCATTCTCTACATCGAGATTTATTACTGAGCTATAGCAACACCCGCCTGAAGAAACTGGATGCGACTGGAGGGGATGATGCGTTCGATGCACTCATCCTGGCCAAGGCTGGGCTTGTCCGTCTCGGCTGGTCGCAGCGCGCCACGGAAGATCTGGCACCTCCGATCCTATATCACGCCGTATCTCAGGGTGCGTTGGCTGTGGAGATTCGGAGCGATGCGTCGAACGAGCTATCCGAGCTCTGCGAGGCCCTGACGCATCAACGGACGCAATGGACGTGTCTCGCTGAGCGTGCGATGTTGCGCACATTGGAGGGGGGATGCAGCGTGCCTGTGGGCGTCAATACCAAGCTCACCCACGTGGTGGAGGGTAACGAGAGACTGAGGAGCGGGGAGCTGAGACTTGAGAGTGCCGTGCTGGAGATCACAGGTTGCGTCACGTCGCTTGACGGCGACCGACAGTTTGTCAAGACGATGGAGGAGAGAGTTGCAAGCATCAGCGAGGCAGAAGCGCTGGGCAGAAAGCTTGCAGAGACATTACTGGACGGTGGTGCACGCAACATCTTGGAGGAGATCAAAGCCGATAGAGCAGCTCGGGCGCGGGAAGCAGAGGGTAAAGCATGATAATTCGGGTACAACTAAAACTGTATTCTGGTCGTTCATTGTGCAACATTTGGGGAATGTGACTGCACAACGTCGTTAATGAAGCACAAGAAAATTGCTCTGCCTCCCCACGAGCGCCTGTAAATCTCTGGACAAGATGACGAGTAACAGGTGACTCTAAGGCAGGGAGGAAATGACATTGAAGGAAGGAACTGCACCCGAAACTGTTTATGAGGGATCGTGTTGTTTGTCCGTGTTTGAGTGCTGGTCCTGATAAGCTTATACCATGCTCCCTCTCTACTCACAACCTGTACGAGGGTCGGGCCATGACTTCTGTATCGTCCCGGCGTCTGCGCAAAGAGCTTAGCGAAATTCATGCGGAAGGATGTCCCTGCGGTACCCCTTCTGTCTCAGCCTGTATCGTTTATTCACCCCAAAGTACACAGGAATCAAACTAATTAGCGCAGACGACTTTGAGACCTGGTTTTTCTCTATAGAAGTACTGGGCGAAAGCCTATACCAGGCAAGTACCCACCGTACTCCACATTCGTAGCTAACTTCTGTCCCGTTAGGGGGAGGTCTTCAAATTAATGTTTCGCTTCGACGCAAACTACCCCATCTCCTCCCCAGCGGTCCAGTTCGTCGTGGACCAGGACAATCAGGCGCCTATGCACCCAGTATGTTGTCTTTGTTCGACTCGTAATGGCGATGATCTCTGACTCGATCTTAGCACGTGTACTCCAATGGACATGTGAGTCCGGGCGTCAGACCGCCAGTGTTTCTATTTCTGACTCGTCGCAGATCTGTGCTTCCATCCTTGGAACAGAGTGGTCCCCAGTGTTGAGCGTATCTGCCGTTTGTGTTACACTGCAGAGCATGTTGGCGTCGTGCAAGGTAGCCTCCACATACGACAATTCATTGATTTTCCCTCACACTCCTCCTAGGTCAAGGAACGGTAGGTCCTGATCCTTGGCATGCCTCCTTCACATCGAATATACGTGTGTTTTCAAGGCCTGTGGACAACGATCGATACGTCCGGACTGCGCCCGACAATCCGAAGAAGGTACGTCGCATCTGGACACGGAAGCTTTGCGCTGTTAACCTTGATTCCGGCAGACACGTTTCCAATACCACGGTAAGAGCATTTTAAATCACCCGATACTAGAAAATGTCAGCTGATTATGTTTACCTCCTTCATGATCGTGGGTGCGATAGATGACACGTGAGTACTTGAGTTCCCATCACTTTCCAAGGCGAACGAGCTGGCTTACCTTGTATCTTGCTTCACAGGGTGTAAATTACGGGTCCATAGCAATTGAACGTTTTTGCATGTACGAACACAGATGCTATATTACATCCAAAAGAGTTGCCGATACAAAAAGGGAATTCTAACTGTTAAATGAAACGTGAAGGCGAAAGGAAAGGACGTACGGAAACCGTGACGAAGGGCTGAAGCAACTGACAGGAAAACAGCTTCATAGCCATACTCTCGTTTTCATGGAAAATCAAGGACTGTCGTACTCCGGAACCACCCACTCATTTGGCATATCTGCATCCAGAATCATGCTCCGCTCGACGGGCTCGTCTCCTGGAAACGTCTCCCCTTCGTCAACAACACCTTCGTCACGCAGCATCCACCTTGAGAAGTGTCCACGTCTTTGTCCTCGCTGCCATCGATTCAAAACCTTCCACCCTGCTTCTCGGAAGTCGAGACCCGAGGAAGAGAAACAACGCAACAATGGTGGTAACAACAGTGCAATGACGGATACCGAGGACGGGTCGCGATCACGATCGAAGTCTAAATTGTCTTCATACATACTCCATCGGTCACCAGCACCGCAAAGTTTGAACGCCGCGGTGGAGATGCTCTCGTCGGATCATGGTCACCCCCCGCCCTTCGTCTGGGCGCTGCGGAGAACAAGCCACGTCCAAGCGAACAGAGATGACGGAGATCGTGGGGACATGGATTCAGATAGGGTTGGAGGCGTATGGAAGGGATGCAGAGGCGAATTGGACCTCCACTGGCAGAGATTCGGTCGTGTATATATTTTTGGATCACGCTGCTGATACATGCTTCTTAGATGGCGAAACTTCCTGTGTGCACAGCACAGTGTGATCCCACCAAAATGGTACGAGCTATCCCAACGGGGTTTTCAACATTCAGCAGAGAGTTGGATGTTGACAGTAAATGGTTAAACTTCAAGTTTATTTCGTTGTTCACGTTTAGTACAGCATTTAGGTCTGTAGAAAACCCCGTTGTGTATGTAAGTCACGGTAAACGTGGGCCGATTGAAGCTCAGCTGCTTGGATAATTGATGGGAAACAACAGCATCCATCCTTCTTCCACCATGGCGTCTCATTCGCAGTCCGAACGGCTCCTTGACACACACTGGCACGAGGTTATGGAATCCTCGACCACTCTGCACGAAGACATCAATGCTCAGCAGGTCAAATCTCTAACCGACCATCCTCGCGTCCATGGATTACGCCGTTGGTGTTATTCCTTTCATGTCCTCTTGTGCATCCTCCATCTCGTTCTGCTGGCTATGTTGTGGCATCACCCGGAGCATGCCTTCACTATCCCGTTCGATAACAGTATCTTGACAACTGGACTGAGCGCTTTCCTACAAGCATTCTACTCGGTATGTGGCCCCATAGTTCTCACTTCGCAGATGTCAAAGTACCAACTAATGTCACGGTGCTCAGCTTTATACAATCTTATTGGTCTTCATGACCCAATATCTCGCATTGTCTACTTCCCTTTCTCGGCGTCAGAAGCTCACCACTACACACGACATATCTCAGGCCTGGGGCGGACTCGGATCTGCTATCCTCGCATTGTGGCAGCAAACGAAGATTGCGACATCGCCCTCCGCAGTGATACTAGTGTTCTTATACTTGACCTGCATTTCTGTCCTACACGTCGCATCGTCAACAATCATGCAGTTCCAACCATACAATGCCTCGCTAGATATGGTTGTAGCATCGCATTCAACATGGCCTGACCCTTCCATAAACCTCTCTGCACTTGCGTGGGCCGAAATAACACCATTGGCCCCACTCCTGTCTAATCTCGGCTCATCCAATTTGTCAACGTCCGGCCTGGTGAACAGTACACTATACGACACGTTCACCAGGAATCAGAATGTTATCAATGCGTCTGTGAACGCAAGCACTATACGTGCTAACTGCGGTTTACTTCCAATCCCGTCAAGTAGTAACAGCACTGCAGACATCAATGCCATCACACTAAGTGCTGTCGGGAACACAACAGATTTTGAAGGTCTATGTGAGCTACAGATTAAAATTAACTGCATTGGCCTAACTTGAACATATTGCACAGGGAAGGATGAGATGATTTTCAGAAGTCCATATTACTGCACGTCTGATACCTTCATGGATTGCCCGTTGATCTTCATGGTCACCACTGCCATGGAACTGGACAGTTCAATACAAAGTTCAGTCAGTTTCAATGCAACCTGGAAATATACTCCAATAGATGGTCAGAGTGGGACACTGACATACATGGCTTATTTTGCTCATATTATCTGTATTCAGGTGGAGAAGTTCAAACCTCTAACACACCTGCTTACCTTGTGGCCTGTTCACTCCATGCATTCAAGTTGAACTCAACCCTTGATGTGCAACATGATGCCCTGTTGTCCACTATGGGAAATTTGGACATGTCATCACAAGGATGGTCACTGTGGTCTCCTACTAACAATGATACAGACTCAGAAGTTCTCACTGCAGGAGTATGTCATCTGTGGTGTCCCTCATTGTGTGTCAATGATGCTGATGAGCCTTAAAATCAGATTTCAGCTGCAATGCTTGCTTCATATACCCCCAATACAGGGCTCTTTTGTCAGCCAGAATCTTGTGTCATAATTTCCACAACAGAGATGTATGGATGTAACATCAAATTTCCACTCTTCAGCCAACTGACTTTATTGTAGATATCTTATGTCATTAATTGGTGTGAATGCAACTGAAAACAACATAACTGCAGCATCAGAATCAAGTGCACACCCTTCAGTGAACCTTACATCATACCAGATGGAAGTTATTGTGTCTCAACTAGCTGCAAAATTGATCTGGTTAGGTATGTCTCTAAGAATTACTTTATTGCAGCACTCACAAGGTCATGATAGCTGGGCAACTTGGCGAGAGCAATGGTGGATTTGCACTTTCCCCAACCAGCAATCATGTCACAGAAAAAGTGCCCAAGTGGAGACTAAATGTAAGTCCATGCTTAATGTTGACTATCACTATGACTCAAAACATTTTTGAATCATTGATACCTAGATCAACCAAGTCCCTGTGAGTCCTCCACTGGCAGGACAAGTCACAGTACCTCCCTCAATGAACTTACACTCATTTGACACAGGTCATCTTTGCTATCAGTGCATCATTTATCCTGCTTGCTGTTATCCACTTCATGATCAGCCTGAGGGGTTTTTCAAGAACTCAGAATACTAGTACCTCCATTGAAGGCGTCTCTGTCTTGGAAATGCTCTGGATTGGTGCTCATGTCCACAATCTTCGAGAAAGATTCACCATAGTTGAATACCCATCTTCAGAGATGCTGCGGTCCACTGGAATGTTTGATATTTGCCTCACTAATGGGAAAGGCAGTGACTCAGAAGATGGATTCAAGGAAGATGGAGATATTGAAGGGTCTTCAACACAACAGCTACTAGTACCATCTCTGCTGAAAGGTATAATTGAAATTCTGTTGTGCATAGTCTGCTAATGAAATGATCTGTCAGGGACAGGGACAGCTGACCAAAGGCACATAACTCAAACATGGAGGCCCTCACACATCTGTCAAGTTGGTTTCCTGGCCACTGGCATTCCACCCCTTCTGTTTGTATCATGCTATGTCCTGCATGGATTTTTAGTTGTGTTCCATCTCACCCTCATGGCTGTATTTGCCCACCATACTGAACACCAAGTCATCATTCCATTGGACAGCACAAGAATAACAACAGTGTTGAGTGCCTCATTGCAAGTTTCCTACACTGTATGATTATCTAAACTGGATTTACATCAGTCTGACATTTGTTTCAGCTATATACTGCAGTTCTCGTTTTCATAACACAACGACTGGTTTCATGTCAAATTATGGCATCAAGACAAGACCTTACGAGCATTCATGACATTTCTTGTGCATTGACAGGGCTTGGATCTGCAGTAGTCTGTCTGTGGCAACAAAGGAAGGTCTCAGTGTCATTGTGGACAACACTTTGCATTATGGTGTACTTTGCTTGCATCTCAATTCTCCATATATCTTCGTCTGCCATCATGCAGTTTCAGACATTTAATAGCACCATAGTCAACACGGTGCAGTCAACATTGGCTTGGCCGAATTCTTCTGTTAATCTCCAAGACCTCAACTGGGTTGACATTGTTCCATTTGTTTCAATTGTTAACCAGTTTCCCGACCTTTCTACCGAGGGGTTGTCCACCAGCACAGTCTACGATATCCCCTCCGAGTCACTGGCACTGGTCACACCCACATCTCTCAATGCCACTGTCAATGCAACCACTATTCATGCAAGCTGTGGTTTGCTTTCCAATCTGTCTTTTAATTCCACCATGGATTCTCTCAATGCCACCGTGTCTCCACTGGGTACTACCCTAACTATGGGTGTTCCATCCATGTGTACGTATTTGTAGAGCATGACTCGGAAGCCAATATTTGTTAATTCCCACCACCTCTCAGGGAATAACACCATCACTACTCTCGTGGATCAATCCACTGATGGGGTACGTCCATGGTTTGCAAATCACACGCTGTTGAATAAAAAGACTTTGCACTAACAGTGCCTTGGATGTGATGGTTATTTGATCTTCCTGGTGACTACTGCAGTGGACTTTGACGTCGATTCACTGCCGTCTGGGAGCTCTGTCAGTGTGACGGTGAATATGACGCAGAGTATCCTAGGCAAGTCAAATATTGTCTGATATCACTACCAAAGCTAACAGTTACCTCACCAGCAAACATCTCGGACTCACGGATTTTCCCAATAGTGACCTACCTTGTAGGTTGCTCACTGAATAAAACGACCGTTTTGGATACCCTGGACCTACAAAACAATATCCTGAGTAGTTCGCAATCAGCCCAGCCGGATATATCAGCACAGTCACAGCCATGGACACTCTGGTCACCGCCCAGTAACGCGTCGGAGCTCGATCAAGTAGTATGATATTACTCCTAGCTCTCGTCCTCGATCATATATTGAACTAGCACATCTAGATATCAACTATGATGGCGAACGCCCCAGAAGCAAACTGCCCTGTTAGCTCTTCATTAGAAACGCAACCCTGTCACGAGTACACACACCTGGATTTGTACGTCCTTCCATATTGACCTGATCCTATACTTGATACTACCTAGTTATATTATGGAAAATGTCGGAATCAATGTGACCGAGAGCGCAATTTCCACTGGATCCAGTTCAGCCCCGGTGATTACCCTTGATCGTTACCGTTTCGAAAACGCTGTGTCCGAAATCGCAGCTCAGTCAATATGGCTTGGTGAGTTCATGGAGTTGTCACTGTTCCATGGGTAGTAGTAACTCGCATGTTTAGCTGGTCATATGGCTGACGGCTTCCAACCCGCTTATGGGACGAGCAATGTCACAGATATCATAGTGCAGCTACAGCTGAACGTAAGTGATTCCAGCGAGGCAATGGAATGATGACTCCGCTAACAGCATCCACAGATTAACATAATCCCTGTAAGTCTCTTCCACTCTGAACCCCCAAACGCAACCATTGAAATAAAACATAGCTCGCGTTTGCCCTCGGGGCGTCTGTCACTATCTTCCTCCTCACGTTCTATTTGGTTGGGGTCACGGCGCCAAGATCCCTCACATTTTCCTCGCTTGGCGTACTGGAGACGTTATGGCTCGAATCGCACTCACAGCTCCTTCATGACCACATGCTGGAAATCGATGATCCTTCCCTTGATAATCTGCGAAATGGCGGAGTCCTTAAAGTCTGTATTGCGGACGAGTTAGCCGCAGCGGAGGAAAAGAATGAACAGGACGACAATGAACCAATTTCGTTGGAAGACGAGTAGGGGCTCAAATTATTTTGTTCGAGAAGCATGGACTGACCAATTTTTTATTTTTGGCTTTGAACTTCGATTTCCAGCATACAGATGACTCGCTTGGTTCCTTCGTCCCACACTACTTGAAGGCAACGAAGTATCATGCAATGATTTCTGTGGACGCTCGTGCTATCGGCGTGATTGAAGAAAGTCCGATACTAGGAAATGGACTCGGAGCTCGATGTAGTACTATCATGCTTTGTCACGAACTTGAAATCCAGTATCCCTCATGTTTTTTTTTGGTTCTATAGTCGACGATCACCCCTTGTGCGAAGTTGCTATTCTCAGTATCGTTTGGATCTTGGCGTCCTCAGGATATTCCCCGCCGCAAAAACGGATAAAGAACCCAGAAATTCGCACTCTACTCCGAGTCCAATCGCCCTCGCTCCCACTCTTCGTCTTCAATGGCCTAAACAGACATGCTAACAAACGCGGAAAGCGTGTTGGCGGAAACGCACCTTCACCCAGGGTATCTGACTGATTCTAACATGACGCGTTTGCCGGTGGTTTGGGCGAGGCCGAAGCCGAACTCGCCATCTCAACGAGTCGGCGTCATCGACGCAGTCCTCAGCGAGGATGTGGACAACTTTCTCTTTGGTGCTACCATGGTTATTCAAAAGTGCATCCTCTCGCTCTTTCTCTGTGCGTTGTCTGATCTTCTCACAGCCCGCTGAGTGGTACCCTCTCAGCTAATCGCGCCCACCCTGCCAAAGACTCACAAGGGAAAGACGACTAAAACCTATCCCCGGGGAGTTTCATGCGGGTCTGAATAAATCCTGATGAAGGAAGGATTGGTCGACTACTGGCGTCCCGACTCCCGATCATCGACTTTGACCTCCCACTGGTTCCGTGCAGCTCGCTGTTATTCTCCGGGTGGAAACCCAAAGAAACTGCGAGTGGTGCTCGGAATTTCAACGCCGAAAACGGTACTCTGTTCTTGTAACAAGAATGCGCCATTCTGACGGTGATACGGCCTTGTTGACAATAGAAGCAGGATCATTGGAGAACATTCACCGCTCGTCCACTTCACGCCACGTCCTCATTAAATGCTGACCGTCGTCGTCTCTGGGTTCGAAAAGAGTCTTCCATGAGGCGTTGGACTCTAGCAGCGACGTGGCGTACCTCCTCCCCGGATGTCGTTCTACTACGGCGTGCTAGGCATCAGCCTTATATAGTGAGTGTGGAGGCTACACACCTGAGAAATCGGTGGCCTCTCGGACATCACCTCGGAGCCGCTAAAGAATGGTTGGGCAAAGGTCAAGGATCTAGATGGTTCGAGGGTCGGGAAGGCATTTCCAGCATCACAGGGTATGTCGTTGACGACCACCCATTCACCGCGATCTGATAGTGTGGGTGAGCCAGCACCATCTCAGCTTGCAGAATGGTCACTGTGTGTCTCCGGATGACCACGGCTCTTCACCTGTGCCAGAATCACCTCCGGGACAATACTGTGCGCAGCGCCGCCAAAGCGACGTGTAGCACATGACAAACGTGACTCGGAGCATGAACATACTCCGTTTAGAACCAATGCAAAAGGGTGGCCAGGCAATTGAAGGGTATGCCCCTGCCAAGGCGAAAATCCCAATGGAAACTTTGACCGGGAAGTACGTCTGCGAGGATTACCTACGTTGGCAACATCCGTCAGTATGAATTGGCTGAACACGAATTCAATCCTGGTTGTGAACGGATTGCGGCGGCGCGATCGTGAAAGAAACCAGCTGGCTGTAGGTTTACTATTTCATTGACAATAGGTGCGGAGCTGGGAAGAGTACATTGTCCGCGCGTAATGATGGGAGAACAAGAAAACGGCGGGATACAGATTAATCTCGACCACTTAGGAATACAACTGTAACATGGTAGTAAACGTAAAAAACGTGATCAGGGCCTCCTAGACCACCGAAAATCAAGGATAAGCTCGAAACCGAAGGGGCGCATGTCGAGCTGGCCAGGTACCAGTGATGGCTCAGCTGGTATAGTAATAGAATGTTCGACAGCGGGTGGTTTTGTCGGAGTTTCAGGTGGTGCGGTTGTATTGGTAGATGGAGGGGATGATTCTGGCTCGGATTTGTTTGAACGAATGCTGAAAAAGGAACGTAGTATGGAGGATAACGTTTCATTTCGTGTGCTCAAGACGTTTGGCGTAGCAGATGTTGGTTCGTGTTCAAGGCGTGAAGGTTCCGCTGCAACGGTGGCGTTTGCGCTGACATCACCATCTGGTTCGAGAGACTGTTTCCACTGCCCTTCAATGTGAGCAACAGCCCTCTGGACGCTGTCCCTTTCCCACTTTTGTACATCGTATGGTTCGAAGAGCCCCGAGGCAAAGTCGCACCAGCACCTATCCGCGACGCGTACGATGGGGGGAGCGAAGTGAAATGTGCTGAGATGGGGGGGCATGGTCGCGTTCAACGCTTCCGAGAAAGTGGTAATGTTATCGGCCCATGGGACAGAGAGGTTGCTATCCAAGGGGAATGATTGCCAATAGCATGAGCTGAGAAACAAGGCAGCGAGAAGTATGATGCAATAAAAGCTTGATTACCGTAAGCAAAGGGTTTCGAGGTAGTGTGATGGTACGAACCATGGTCTCGCATGGAGTGCTAGGGTGAGCAAGAAAAGCACCAAAAAGTAAGGCGGGGCAGTGGGAAGGGGCAACAGCAACAACGGCAAAAACCAGCGGGTGCACCTGCCAAGGCTACATGAGCGACTGCACGCGCCATGTCAGAAAAACATACGCACCACATCGCGGCAGACAGTCGGTTGCTGGACCCGGACAAGGTCGGGTATGTGTAAGGGATACAAGTCACGTGAAGGTTAGCTTATATAATATGATTAGATAAGAAAATGAGATTGTCGAAGAATCCATATCGGGGCGAGTGTTCTCCATCGTTCTCGACAATTCCAACGGTCCCTTTTAAAGCGCCTCTACTGTTCTTCATCGTCCCAACAACACGCCGCCATGTCGAGACATCCAGAGGTCCTCTGGGCACAGCGCAGTAGCAGCATTGCACTAGAGAAGGTCCGTCTTCCCCTCCTCTCTTCATCTGCTTTCTCACCACATCCGATCTTAGAATATCATCTATATGACCATCAATGTCCCTGACATCCTCGAATCATCCCTCGAGTATGCGTTGACCGCCAAGACTCTATCTTTCAAGGCAACTGCCGGGTAACCCGATATGTTTTGCCCGCGGGATCCGTTTCTCATCTCGTGTCATAGTGCCGAACGAATCAACTACGCGTTTGACCTCGAACTCTTTGCAGAAATCGATCCCGAGGTATAAATTACTTCTCTATCCGTCCAAGCACGCGCTTACAGTCATACAGCAGTCTACCCGGCGCCTCACATCGCGTTCTCTCGTTGCCGTTCTCCGTAAAAAGGAAGCGAAGACCGAGTACTGGCCACGACTAACGAAGGAAAAGTCTAAGACGCCCTTTATCAAGACAGACTTTAGCAAATGGGTCGACGAAGACGAGCAGGACGGGAACCCCACTATCGATGACGATTTAGGAGTAGGTGGCATGCCGGGCATGACAGACTTGGACTTTTCCAAGGTATTCATTTCGTCCCTAGCATGTCGTCATGAAATGACTCACCCAATCTTGTTAGATGACTGAGGCTGACTTTGGTGGTACTCCTTCTTCAACATTGGTAAACGAAGCAGAGTCTGACGATGAGGATGATGGTCCACCCCCTCTCGAGGAGCCCGAGCCTGCAAAGTAAACGGACTGTGTTACCTGGAGGTCTTTCCGACTCGGAAAGTCCCCTTAGCTCACAAGGTGTATCGTGTAAATTACCTCTTGCCAAAAACCAGTCATCCGCACCGACATCTGCCACACTCTTTGGATGATTCTCTTCTTCGGTTAAGCTCCAAGAGTTGACTGATCCCGCGCACAAGGATGTCTCGCAATAGCCCATCGACTGTAGTATTTGGATCCGATTGCGCACCACGCAAAGAATGAGTGAGGTATCGATTATGCAATTACGGGTGTTGAATGAGTCTTATCGGCACGAGGCTGTCCCTTCGCTTGTGTACCCATCCCATAAGATGAGTTACGTACCGGCACAACGATACGATCTTGTTCACGAGGACATGGAGCAGTCGCATGAACCCAAAGGGTCAGGACGAGGGAGCGAGTGGTCCCAATTCGTACTAGCCAGGGTCAGATCTCCTTGGAACCGCCGGGAGCGTCTTCGCCTAGCATGACAGAGTTTCCCAGCATCGGTTGAGCTCGGGAAGCAGGTCCTTGTGCGAGACCATAACGTCCTGATCAAAGTAAGGTGTGTGTCAACATCACTGACTACTAATAAACGTGTGGGTGACCATTTAACCCTCTTTACAGTGTCCTAACCCCAACCTCGACGGTCCCTTGTTAGCGCTCGACAGCTTTTTCTTTTTTTCTCCAGGAGGTCTCATCATGTCTAAAGGAAAAGGGAAGCAGACAGAGGGGATCGCGACGTTGCTACCCCCGATGCCGAACCCCTCTGCAGGAAGTGCCAACCCCTCTGCGTCGCTGTCGTCTCTCTGGGGCTACGTCCTACCCGCGCTCAACCACATCGTCCGTTCCCCGACCAACACCTGCGACAAAGCACCCGCCATCGATATCGCATACCACATGGGCATCCACACCGCTACGTACAACTACTTCACCGCGCAGTCCGAGACTGCGAACGCGCGGTCCCCGCACGAGCCGGACAAGGACGCTGGCAGGCCGGCGAGCGGGACAGACCTCTACGAGCACCTCGACAAGTACTACATGGACCTCGCGCGTGAGCTGTTGTTGGGCGTGCCCGAGGACGATACGACGCTCGTCCAGTACATCATCCCGTGTTTCAAGCGCTACAGCGTCGGCGCGCACTCCGTCAACCGGCTGCTCAACTACGTCAATAGACATTATGTCAAGCGTGCGGTCGACGAGGATCGGGGTTGGCTCACGCTGAGCGACATTTTCGATGCGGTCGCCAAGTCTATCGAGGAGGGGGACACGCGGGAAAAGATTGCCAAGAAGTTGAAGGAGAGGAAGATCGAGGAGCTGAAGAAGTGGGGGTACGAGGAGAATGGCTCGGTCGAGAACCTGGCGTTGGCCGAACAACGTGCGGAAGCTGCGAGTACATTGGATCGCGTCGTTTCATTGGCACCTTTGGCGTTGAGGAGGTTCAGGACGGAGTTTATCGAGGCCCTGTTGGCCGCGCCCAAGATGAAAGGGAAGAAACGGAGACCAGGAGCAGCTCCCATTGGAGATAAGTCACATCTTCCCAAGAGTCGACTCGCACGCGCTGTGCGAGAGCTCTTGGAAGTGCAGGACATGAAGCCAGAGGAGAAACTCAGTCTTGCAACAGACCTCGCAGCAATGTTATGTGCCGTCGGGGTCCGCAATACTCATCCTCTTCGAAAGAAGTTGGATAAATTCCTTACTACGGGTACCCCCTAGCTTTAGTGAAAATTCAAATATCAGGTTGTCTTGAAACTAGATATTAACGAGCACTAGCCGGAGAGCTGATGTCTCTATGCTCCTGGCTTCTGACCCTCCTGGCTACTTCCCGTCGAAGGCATATTCAAAAGTGCCTCCACGTCTGTCAGGCTCAGGCTCATGTTAGGCCATGATGACGGGTCGATGTGTGATAGGTCCAGCGTGGTCAAATCGAATCCACCCACACTACTCTGCATACCAGCCTGAGGGAATGCAGACGACAACGACGGAGGTGTAGCTCCACTGCTCCCAGAATGTGGTCGCTGGCTTCCGCCGCTCGACCCGCTAGCCACCGCACCAAACAGATTCCTCCCCTGGCCACCATGTTCAGCGTGGAGAGCGCCCAAGATCTCCATATCGATGTGAGCATCCGTTGCACCGCCCTTTGGGGCCTGCGAAACCTCATTCGCTGACAGTGGTGCACCCGAATCGGCCGTCGCGGGAGAGAAGAGGCTATTCACTGTCGTCTGCCCGTCTCCGGAAGTGGACTCTGGGCCATCCCCAAACAGATTCGTCATATCCGACATCTCCATGTCGATGTTATCGAGGTCAAGTTCGATGGGTTTATCAGCAGAACTGCCCAACGCAGGATCGACGGCAGCCATCCTAGCTGGTGGACTGTTTGTAAGATCGATGTCAACACGCTGATTGCCTGGAATAGTAGCTGCGGCCGAGGCAAATGCTGCCATCAAATCGATGTCGGCAGTCGCTGATGGGCGTGCTGATTTCGGGGCGAGCGATACGGGAGACGGGACGAGACCCTTTGGAAAAAACGCTACCTCGTCCGCAGAGATACGCATTGAAGAAGAAGAGAGGTCGAGCTTTGGTGGGAGAGCGCTCCGATTGAGAGAAGATAATGAGATGGCGGATGGGCGACGCATAGATACATGTTGAGTGGGTCCCTGTGGCAAGCCTTGAAATGGAGTAGACGAGGGTTGCGCGTCAGTCGCCTCGAGAGATGGCACAAGGATTTTCGACGCCTGAGCTGCAATAGCAGCTTGCTCTGCCTCTCGTGCGCGACGTTCTTCGCGAGTTAAATCTCGTTTTAAGACTGAAATAGCGCGAAACTGATGCGACGATGCTCGAGAGGGTGACTAGTGACACGAGGGGGATGCTCACCAATTGCAACTCAATGGCGTCACAGACCTGGTCGTATTTTTCGAGTTCGCGGCCGAGAGAGGTTGTAAGTGTACGTGGCGGGTAGGGGGCGTACTTGTGGATCCCTCTGCCAGAATGAGTCGTGTCAGGTCGATACTTTTGGCCCTCTGAACCACGATGAACATCTTAACTTACAGCCTGCGTGTGTCGGCATGGAAGGCGTAGACCTGACCCGCATTTATGACCGCATTCTATTCGAGATGAAGCATAGCGTTCGAACACGATAGAAACCGCACTTGCCTTGAAGCACGTTGACAGCGCGTTGGCCTCACGCTCCAACATGGCATTTTTACCTGCTGGTGCAGGCGGTGGCGGCATAGCACCGGGTTGACCTGCTGGCCGTCCAGGAGCAGCCATGGCCGTAGAGTTGCTGTTGGACGTCTGAGATTGAGTTTGCATTGTGGAATGGGGGTACGCGTCCAAGAAAGGAAAGCAACTTGAAGGGGATCACTGCGCTAGCCAGAGTCTGTCTGACTCCATCGCCCGGCGGTCAAAGTTCGCTTCGCTTACAGGTATACGCTCATCGACAGCGCGATTCTGTTGCTAACAATTGGGTATATTGACCCACAGATATGTCGGGTGGTGCTCAGAATGCATTGCCAACACCCAACTCGCCCAGCTTTGATGCCTCAGACTGCGAGGTGCGTGTTGCCATGTGCTTGAGCACGCGTGCGTGTTCGAACGACCCTCTCGTTCACTAGGGATACTTCCAACGCCGCTTGCGACACTTGACGTCCATCCAGATACGCAATCTTACGCCCTTCCCTGTCCGCGACGCATTTGCCTCAGCCCTGTCTCAACCCGCGACACACTCTCAGTTCACAGCACTGGGGAACCTATCTGACGATCTTGACGTGACTCTGCTGCGTAGACGATCTCGGCGAATATCTTCGACTTCGGCCAACAAGGTTGTCCCTGTGGAGGATATCACCGGTGTTTCAGACGAGATGAGGGGAAGCAGAGAGGGAAGGGGGCGGCGCAGGGCATTGTCGCGCGTTGGCTTTCCAGGTGGAGGCAGTGGAGGACCGACATTAGGGAGCACCTTATCTCGCTCGCTGACCAACACTGGCACGCCTACGAAACAAAGTGGGATCCGGACGACCTCGACGGTCTCCTCGCACGGCCTCTCGGCAAACATTTCGTCTGCAGTCACAACCAGTTCGGTCACGAATATCCCCAAATCAACGCTTTATTTCGATCACTCACAACGGACCTTGGAGAGGGTCGTTAGGTCGCGTCTCGTGGAGACTTTTATAACAATATCTGTTCCTGGACCACCACCTCCTTCGCCATCACCACCGTCGGTCAATGGGAAATCGAGATCTCGTGCCGACAGTGGACCCTCCCCATCACCCATTCCATCGGTGACACCCTTCAATGCTTCGGCGCAAGTTACTCGCAAAGATGCAAAGTCTTCCCGGTCTCCCGGCATAGGAAGGGCAAAGGCGACCTCCGTGCCTGCTGCCTCGCATGCAACTTCGCGCTTTTCCATATTAAAGGGGAAAGCACAACCCATGGTACGACAAGTATCTTCATCTTCACCAACTGTAAAGACGCATAGGCCATCGTCTTCTGCGCCATTGCAAAAGTCTTCGAGCCACCAATCTCCACTTCCGTCTTCCACAGGAGCACCCGTGTTCCCAAAAGTCCCCAATTACATCTCACCTGTACACCGTCCTTCTACAAATCCACTCTACAGCCTCGATGCATCGTCTCAGTCCGATTTTGCAGAACACACGAACCTGAGCACAGATAGGTTTAGAATTCAACTTTGGGCCAAAATTGATCTCAACGCTATGCATTTGGGAAACGCCAAGGGTAAACAGAAGGACAGTGAGGACACCGGAGGTACTTCTGGAACGTCGCGGTGGAAGGTGCTCGAAGAATGGGACTTTTCCTTGTCGGATCTCATACCGCTGTCTCCCGAAGTAGGTGCAGGGGACCGATATAGTGAACCCATCGACTCACTTGTCGCATTGCATTCATAGCTCGAGAACCGTCCGTCGCAGCTACCGTCGAACACGCTCGTAATGTCCTTCTTGCCGACTGGCCAAAGCTTTCATTTGCCACCGCCTGCTTGGTCTCGCTCGCGGTCACAGTCGCGGTCACCGTCACCGTCAGGTTATAATACGGATCCAGAATCGGAAGGCCGTAAACTCATTCAAACTACACAAGTCGTTCCTTCACTATCCCACGATATAATAAGAGGCAGTCAGTCATTATTAGGTGTTCCCCGGAGATACCGTAAGCTAGAGGCAAGGACGGCCAGTTTCGAGGAACTTTCCCAGTAAGTAGACCTAAACGGACATGTTGTCGCTTGACTCACTTCCTTCAGACTAGTGACTCTACAAACCAGCATACGAGAGACGGAAGAGTCGCTCCGTGATGTCATTAGAGAAATCGATCTTTGTCTTGCCAAAGAGCACGCCTTAATTTTGGTACGTATATGAGCGGCTTTCCTGTTATGTAATTGCCGCGAGCCTGACGCGTATTGCATAGAAACGCGAAGCATCCGAACGTCAAGCGCGCATTGAAGACCGCCGGGCCGAAACCCTGGCCATAATTCAAGGATCAAATTGTTGTATGTCGAGATCGTGCTTCCTTCATCTCGCTACGCGACACGCCTGAATTCACCAACTCCTTTAGTACGTGACAAGCATGCCACGCGTCGGATGCAGATCCAAACTCGGAGAGACTACCTCACAAACGCCAAGGCGCTGCAAGTTCAAGAGACGGGTGTGCTCTCTGGCCAAGTGACTGAAGTCACCGAGGAGAGGTAGGGTCTAGGCTTGCCAAGCTTCTTCGTTCACGTTGACCTGTCCGTTTAGGAATAAACTCATTACCGTCCGAAATCGCCTTCCACCCACTCGAACGTCACTCATATCAACACTCGCTACGATATACCCAATCGAACTTTCGTCCCCTTCGGAACTCCTTTTCACAATTCTCGCCGTTCCTTTACCTATCCCTTTTTTTAATTCCAATGAGCCCGCGCCGCCTTTGTCGCTTTCATCTCACAGGGAGGTCACAGAAGAATCGGTAGCAACAGCACTGGGATACGCAGCCCATCTTGTGCAGCTCCTCTCCGTGTATATGGGGAAATGTCTCGTCTACCCAATAACGTACATTGGGAGCAGGAGCCTGATCAGAGACAACATTTCAGCGATGGTTGGCCCTCGAATGTGTGTTGGACCCTCGTTCCGAATATGGTTCGTCGATTGACACGCTGTAGGTTTCCTCTCTTCTCGAAAGGCGTGGATACGTATCGATTTGAATATGCGGTGTTCCTTCTTAACAAGGATATAGAAATGGTAAGTTTGGTATGATCTAGTTTGGAGGCGACTCTCACCCCGTGCTCTAGCTTATGGCAGATCGTGACCTGCGAGCGCTTGATATGCGACATACACTACCTAATTTGAAAAATTTACTACTCACACTTACTGACGGGGAGTGTGCAAGTGTTCAGTGAGTGTCTGGTCTGGTGTCAGTTCGACAATGCTGATCGGGTCTAAGCAACCCACGGTATCAGGACTCACCGTCCACAGAGGGCCTAGCGACGCCACCTCGTGCAGCATCTCCAATGGCTACTAGCCGAGCGTCTGAAACACCCAAGGCGGGGCGGAGTCCATGTCTGTCTACCGCTGAGCTACCTCAAGAGCCAGACGCGTCTGCAGATAGTGGTGCAACCACGCCGAAAGGTGATCCAAGTGAAGGAGGTACGAGTACTGTTTCACGATACTCGAAGCTTTCCCTCGGATTTCCGCCCCTTCCGGGGTTCTTTCGTTCACGCAATTCGCCTAGCATTGTGCAAAGATCCGCGACGGATACAGGTGAAGAAGGCCGGGAGAGCGGTGCATTAGTAGATGTACCACCGGACTCTTCGGAGGTTGCGGAGATTGGTCGTATTGGCAAGGTAGAGGACGATGACGATCGGCGTACTATCAAGGGCGTGATCGTTGACTCTGCAGAACAGAGTGCGACGGCAGAGCTGAAGCCAGGGACAGATGGACATGTGCCGAACGGAGCAGTCTCTGCAGGGGAAAAGGTTGCTGATGCACAGTCGTTGAATGGGGTATCGAGTGTGGTTGCTGTGGATCGGTTCGAGTAACATGGCTGGGTTTGTCGGGGAAGACAGGACGGTCCCGCGTGACAGCAAGATTAAGCTCGGGTTGGCATGGCGCGATGATAAAGTAGCTGGGGAGCAAAGCATACAAGGGTTGGAGTGAATTGACAAAGGACCCTTGCGGACCTGGTCGGCGATCGGTTAGCATTCAATAGCGGGCAACTCGATGCGGCAGCTACAACATTTAGAACACTCTTAAGCAAGTCTGAAAACGAGATCGGCATTTACGAAACAAAACAAAAAACATATATCTTTAGTGAGCGGACTTTGAAAAAAAAATGAGGGTATGCCCAAGCCGCTTTTGATCCCCGCGCACTACCGAGGTACCTTAAATTCGCTGGTCTTGACGACTCGACATTCAGCGTCCTCCCTTGCATTGCGCTCCAAAAATCCCGGACACTGCAGGTAGGATCTTCTCCTCCTCCTCGCCCGTCTCTCGCTCACCTCTCCTCCGCGTCCACGGTGTGTTCTCCCATACAGCTCTCCTGGCTCCATTGTATCATCAGTCCATTATAGAACAGCTCAAAATTGGCTTCAAGGTCTCTTCCTGATGCCGCACACCGCGTATCTTTTCTCACTCGAATTCCCCTCCCAGGATTACCACTGTGCAACTAGCATCACCCTTTCCTAATCTCGCTTCGTTCAATCCGTTTTCTCTCTTCAACTTCTTTTCGAAGAAAAGTCGTCTTCCCTTTTACTATTCAAGATGACTAGTACTCAAAACATTAATGCTTCCGCCGATAATCGCGCCTCAGATGGCAGAAAGCAAAGTCCACCTGCTTTCCTCGACCTCGCAGACTCGGTATGTCCCCTTGTGTAGAAGCGCCCACTTCTAATTCAGCTCCATTCGCACCAGGCTGCGAGGCTCGGTACCAACATGCCTGACATGTCAGCTGTAAGTCCCACCTCCCACACCTAGTTATCTCACCCACGTTTATTGGCACAGCGCGTCGAACTGAAGCGTTTGGAACACGAACGTCAGCGTGTTATTCAACGGAAACTGTTCGAGGATCAGATGCGGGTTTTGGAGCAGCAGCAAGCGCAGGAACTCCTCAGCATCCCCTTCGACTCGGTTGGTTTGGCCGTCTCCGCACCGACCACTCCACCGCGCGTCAATATGGTTCTGCACGGGGACAACTTCATCAAGTCGGCACTGTCCAATTCTTCCGTCGACGCCGAGGTTCTCTCCAAAGCCGTTGGTTTTGCCGTTGCCGACAAGCGCAAATCTGTTGCTTACGCCCCGTCCGTCGATCTCTCGCCGGAGCTTGGGTCCGGTCACACCATCAACGGGCAGTTCAATCGTGCCGGTGCCAAGAGCATGCCAGCTAGTCGTCGTACTTCCACCAGCAGTCACGACGAAGAGCTGGTAGAGCATTTCCGGGGGATGGCTCTCTCTGGCGAACGACCCATCCGCGCTACACCAAGTCCTGGTGCAGTTGCCCAGTCTATCATGACTAGAGGGCGATATAACGAGGACGAACATGCCCGTCCTGGTCAACAATACAACGTTGGCATGATGCTTGATGAGCAGTTGGACCAAGAGATGCACAGTGAGTTCGATTTGTGCCATTTTTGGTCCACTGTGCCTCATATTATGAAGATGCCATGAGGAACCTTCCGACATCGGATGATGACAAGTTTGCATCTTATGCAAACAAGGTAAGATTCGCCTTCGACCGTCGAGTTTTGTTTGTCACGTCCTTGTCAGATTTCAACGTCCTCCGCGGCATTGGACCTTGCGCATCGTCCGCAGACCTCTCCACGGAACTCTTTCGTAACCCGTGCTGAAAAACCATCTGAATGGCCGCAGTTTGTGGGCAATCCCCGTGGTTCGGATGGGTTGAGTTCCAGAGCCGAACGTCGCACGGTAACGAATCCGACCCTGACATTGACATCTTCGATTGATCTCGGTGGGAAACTTGCTGGGACGTCGACCCCTCACATCGGGCAGCATTCGCAAATGGCCTTTGGCCCGTCTGGTGCCCCCTCGTCTCGTCGAGGTTCCCCTTCTGGTGCTCTCGACAGTCTTAACACTGCAACCCGGTCTGTCCCTGCGACACCCCTGTCCATCACGAACGGTAGCAGCAGCCATCTGTTGCCAACTCCGAGCACACCTCTTACTCCAGATGGTCAAAACCTGAGTGGTCGTCTATCCTCTCAAGGAAGCCAACACTTCGACGAGCCGGCGAAGACTGAGATTCAGCCATCGTTGTCTCGGTTACCATCCAGCCAATTCGGCGATTCTGGCTTGCCGTTCGAGGTACGTCATTCTTTTCTGTCGTTTCTGTCGTTTCTCACCATGAGTACAGCAATACGATGTTGACTCGATGTATGGCCTTGCCAGTCAATTAGATGGTTCTCGCTATGGCAGTTACGGTATTGACGCTGCTGGGCGGAACGGTCCCACTGCCAACGGTTCGAGCGGATCAACTGCGCTTTACCACCATAACGGGTCTCGTTATGGTCTTGGCCTTGGGCGGGGTGGCGCACCTGATGGCAAGATGAACGGTCTCCATGGTCCCAAACACAAGCGCGGTGATATGGATCGTAAGTCCCTTGATCTCTTGGCCAATTCAAAAAAGTTGATGGTTTTTCTAGTTAACCGGTTTGCTGGTACCCGTATCGAGGACCTGCAGGGTGAAATTCCAACGTTGTGCAAGGATCAGCATGGCTGCCGGTACCTTCAGAAGAAGCTTGAGGAAGGTGTGCCAGAACATCGGGACATGATTTTCCGTGAAACCTTTGGTCACTTTGCCGATCTGATGACAGGTGGGTGTTACCACATGATTACGTTGACCGCCACGCTGATAAATCCAAGATCCGTTTGGTAACTACCTGTGTCAAAAACTCTTGGAGTACTCTACCGACGAACAACGAAATGTCATTTGCGAATCGGTTGTGCAAGACTTGGTCAATATATCACTCAACATGCATGGCACTCGTGCTGTACAAAAAATGATAGACTTCTTGTCCACTAGACGACAGGCAAGTCTGACTCATTCCATCACTTCTCTTCCAGACTTACGGGAGAGTTTAGACTGATCAGAGATATAATGTCCAGATTCACTCTATTATCGTCGCGCTCAGCCTTCATGTTGTTGTGCTTATCAAGGACCTCAACGGCAACCATGTCATACAAAAATGTCTCAACAAACTTGCCCCTGAGGACAACCAGGTACTTATTTACTATTTTGACGGTCTATATACTTACGTTCGTCCCTTGCAGTTTATTTACAATGCTGTTGCTGCTAATTGCGTAGAAGTTGCGACTCACCGCCATGGATGTTGTGTGCTACAACGGTGCATCGACCACGCTTCCGACCACCAGCGTGTCCAGCTCGTGAATGAGATCACCTACAACGCTCTCACGTTGGTTCAGGACCCTTATGGAAACTACGTGAGTATCATGAAACATTGATCAGAGTCAGGTTTTCAATCTTTTCTCGGTTACTAGGTCGTACAATACATTTTGGACCTGAACGACAATCGCTTCAGCGATGCTGTTATCCGCCAGTTCACAGGGAATGTGTGCGCTCTTTCGGTTCAGAAGTTCAGCTCCAATGTCATTGAAAAGGTTCGTAATGTCGTCCTGTTGTGAATGACAGATCATTCATGCTAATTCTACGGTATAGTGCGTTCGCGTGGCCGAACACAGCACTAGAAAAATGCTCATCGAAGAATTGCTTAATCGTTCACGTTTGGAGAAGTTGCTGCGCGACTCGTATGGCAACTATTGCGTTCAGGTTGGTGTTTATATTTATTGGAAATACCGCCTCCTGACGACATTCAGACTGCACTCGACTACGCGGAGCCTAACCAACGCGCCCTCCTTGTTGAGGGTATTCGTCCGGTTCTCCCACTCATCCGCAATACTCCCTATGGCAAACGTATTCAAAACAAACTGCAACGCGAGCAAGTGGACAACTACAACGGCGGATACCATGGACATCAAATGATCAACATGAATCTTAATAGCCAGGCGCTCGGCTTAGGTCATCCCTCGGCTGCTGGGCGGCACCTACCACAGAGTATCCACCCCAACGGCCCGATTGCAGATATGTACGGATCCCAGGCTAACCTGTATGGCATGCAGGGGCAAGGCTCTTATCCTCCCTCGCATCTGGCACCTCAATTGCATGCGCTGCAAGCACGCTCCATCGACGGATATGTTTTACAAAACAACTCGCCACATAATCCCAGTTTGACACCACCGCATACCCACGCTGGCGGCTATTCTGGTGTGTCGGCGTATGCTAACGTGAGCTTTGGCAACGTTGGTCTCGCTGGATCATTGAGCGATCCCTACCAGAGCTACGGGTATGGGATGTAAACGTCCTGTGCGACCAGCACGTTATCGTCGACCCTGTCTCAAGACTCTAGTCGCTCATTAATGCCCTATTTCTATGTATATTCTATATCGCTTGCGCTCGTCGCCCGATACCTCCATGTTGCTTGTTGCTTGCCTCACCCCGTCTTTCCGGAGCACCCTTTCGACCTATGGGCATTGGCCGGCTTCAATCATATCACCTCGTACACGTGTACTTTGGCCCGGTATACACCATAGCTATTATTTGGTCTTGCTTTCTGAACATTTCCAGTTGTCTTGCCCCCCTTTTCTTTCATGCTTCTATCTGCCGCATTTGTATAGCCTTCATCTTCCACTCATCTAAAGCAATGTCTGTTTAATGGCGAACCATGCCGCAGCACTACCTTGTGTACTTATTGTGCAATCTATTCGTCGTTGCTTTCTGGGTCTCTATCGGTTGTGTTGCAAGCGACAATGTTCTCACTTGTGGTTTCAGCTTGTCGCTGCCATCGGTTGCTAGTGACACTGACATGACATCATGACAGTGACTTTGTTCGGCAAGTGCCATCATATATAAGCCGGATCAATGTTTTTTTTTCCCCGCCTCAGCTTCTTTAACCACATTAATAATCCTAAACGCATACACTCTCTATTTCCTTCATTCAACTATGCGTCCGCTCACCGCAGCCGCTCTCACATTTGCGAGCGCAATCCTGTCTGGCGTGCAAGCCATCCAGACCGTATCTCGCGCGGGCAGATACCTCTATACCGCCGATGGAAACAGATTCTACATCAAGGGTGTCGCATACCAGGAGCAGGGTGCGCGCCTCCCCCATCTTCCCTACCTCACATTGCCTCATCGTTATCTCTAGGCCAGGTCACTACGACCACGAACAACCCTTTCGGAGAGCCCTCCACCTACATCGATCCCTTGTTTAATGGCACGACTTGTCAGCGTGACTTGCCCTATCTCCAGCAACTCGGTATCAACACTATCCGTGCCTACAGCGTCGACTCAACCCTAAACCACGACGCGTGTATGCAATTATTCAGCGGCGCTGGGATTTATACCATGTAAGTATTCCGTTTCGAAATCTCGCGTCCGGTGTTCCTGACCGTTTCGCAGCATTGATTTGTCTTTACCTGTCAACGGTTCCATCGATCGCGATTCCCCGACATGGACCACTACACTCCTAGACCAATACATAGAGACTGTTCAGGCCTTTTCAAAGTATGACAACGTCCTCGCTTACAACGTCGGAAACGAAGTCGTCATTGCACCCAACGGAACCGCTGCGGTTGCATTTGTAAAAGCAGCTGCCCGCGACATAAAGTCATACCTGTGAGCCGTGTGCCTAGGTTGTTCCCGCAGTTGGCGGAACTAACCTTTTTTTGCTACAGCAACTCCATCAAATCGACCGCTCTCGTCGGATATGCTGCTATTAATGGCGATGCGGACTGGATTCTCCCCCTTGCTGAATACCTCTCTTGTGATCCCTCGAACTCCAACTCGGGTGCCACTGCAATCGATCTGTACGGTCTTAACAACTAGTACGTACCATAACCAACTTCTCGATCTCAGGTATCTGACGCGCGTGCAGTGAATGGTGCGGAAACAGCACCTTCCAGTTATCAGGCTATGCTGCGACGGAGGCCCTCTACTCGGCTTATAACGTCCCCGCCTACTTCAGCGAGTATGGCTGCCCCACAACACCCGTAACGGACTGGAGTGAGGTCGGAGCTCTCCTCAGTTCCGAAATGTCCCCTGTCTGGTCGGGTGGTCTTGCATTCTCGTACTTCCCCGCCACGAGCGCGGCAGGCGACTATGGTATTGTTTCGATATCTACTGATGGCAGCACGGTCACGGTCAACCAAAATTTCAACAACCTCAAGACCCAGTATACGAGCGCCTCACCTCCTAACTCACCTTCCATGAGCGCCGCTGGATCAACGAGCTACCCGGCCTGCCCACCGCAGAACTCGACCATGCTTGCCTCCACTACTTTACCACCCACTCCCAACCTCGGCGCTTGCACATGCTTGGAGAACAACTTGAGTTGCCAATTTACTCCGTCGACCTCAAACTATAGCGCGATTGTTGGTGCGTTGCTTGACTACGGCTGCAGTCAGCTAGGGCAAATCGGTGGTAATTGCAATGCTATTTCGGCCAACGGTTCGACGGGTGTGTACGGTATCGTGTCTTCGTGTGATCCAAGTGCGTGTCATTTTCTCATGTGTCCTGAGATGAACTTCTCACATGATTCACGGGTAGCCGTCATGTTATCTTGGGTAATGAACCAGTACTATCTCGACAGCAACAGCAATCCCCAGGCCTGTAGCTTTGGCGGAAACGGCACTATGAACTCTCACGCACCAACGGGTAGCAATGCAGCCAGTGCGGCAGCTACATCCTGCTTGGCCAGTGCCACTGGTACCTCTGTCCCCACGCTTCCTGCAGGGGGATCTACCGGTGGCTCTGGTGGCGGCGGGGGATCGACATCCAAGCCCAGCGCCAATGGCGCCGTTGCCCTTGATACGCGTGCTCTCGGCAGTGTTCTTGTGCTCGTCGTGATCGGAGTTGTCAGCGGGATGTGGATTCTTTCCTAGCGTCGAGGACAAAGGGACGCTTGTTTCGTGTATCTATGGACTCATGGACTTTTTATTTTTCTGGGTTTTGTAATGTACACGAGCTTAATAATCGCTGAGATTGAGGAGAATGAAAAAAAAAAAAAAAGAGAAAAAGAATGACAAACAAAACGAAAGCATTCCCATCTCCTTCCGCAATGGGTCCAAGGACACGCGCCGAGTGGAACATCGCTGACGACGACCTCGACACCGCAATGGGTCCCACCACATCTCACGAAACAGAAATCGGAACAGGCGACGTACAACTTGACGATCTCGGACAGCCTGTTGATATGGCTGCCGGCAAGGTCTTTGAAGAACCGCATGGTGCAAAGACGGAACCTCCTCGTGACAGACAAGCCAAGGTGCTTAGGTCTTATCCTGTCGTTTTTTGCTGTTGAGTTCCTGCTCTGCTGCTCCTATTGTCTCCTCTGGCTTGGTCTCGATGTTCTCCGCCACCCTGGGCAGCTCGCGCGCAGCTCATGTTCGTTGCTCCGGGGGTACGCGTTTGGACTTTGTATGGCGCCGCCTTGTCGAGATCCGGGGACACGCCGATTGGTCCCCCCTACTTGCCTGCTTGCTTGTCTGGATCCTTGATCGCTTTCATGCTGGGGTGTGCGCTGTCCCTCGGCTTTCTTCATCGTTGTCCCCACCCCCCTGATTTGTCTGGCCCCGGTATTGAAACTCTGCGCCACTTAGCAGAACAAGGTGTATATTGGTGGCCTCCCTGAGCATACTTGCCCGGAGGACTTGCAAAATTGCTTTGGAAAGATAGGCCACATTAACACTATCGAGCTCAAGTGCGTCCTTCGTTCTTAACAAGGGGGCCATCGCTGACATTGCCCTTTTGTTCTTAGAGTTGGATATGGCTTCGTGGTAAGATTTTTCCTTGGACGTCTGCGTTGTGCGTGTGGTTGAAATGTCGGGGTATCTGTTTAGGAGTTTGACAGTAGGGAGGCTGCAGAAGAAAGCGTTGCCAGGTATCACGAAGGATATTTCATGGGGAATAAAATCCGGGTCGAGCCTTCTCATGGCCGTGGCCGAACGTATAGACGGACCGAGGATCCTGGCGCATGCTTTAGATGTGGCGAAAACGGCCACTGGGCAAGGTGAGTGCGCTGCTGTCTGGGGCATCTGATACGGAAATGAAACAATCTACGACAGGGAATGCCCTCGTCCATCTACGCAGTCGTAAGTGCTGATCTCGATACGTATCGTTCGTGGATGCTAAGCGTATCACATTAGGCGTGGTGGTCCTTATGACCCACCTTCACACGATCGCGGTTATTCTAACCGTGATCACCATCATTCATCTAGAGAAGCCTATTCATATCTCGATGAGTATTCGAGACACTCTACCTCCAGGAATGATCGCTATTACGACACCGCTCCGGCTCCACCCCCTCCAGCCCGACGGGCTCAAACCCCGCCGCCACCTGAGCGTCGGGAACACGGTGACTATCGCGTGCAAAATGCATCCTCACCTCCGCCGGTATCCCGAGCCAGGCATCACGGTTCTGAGAGGGACTACCCTTCGAACGAGGCACCCCCTGACCGTGATCCTTACGATCAATACAATAGGCGCCATCGTGCTGAAGACAGAAGTGCGCCGTTCCCAGCGCACAGCGGACGTCCCCGGACTCCTCCTGGTCCTCCACCCGCTTGGAGAGATGAGTATGACAAGGCGCCTCGGTAAGAATACGGTCTACGCCGCAAGTTCAGGGATTGATGACCGCCTTCTTTTAGAGGCCATCATCACACACAAGGAACACGTAGGCGTCAGTTGACGTCTCTTGACAACGGCAACGGCACGAATGGGTCCCGGTCTCGGTATGTTATTCCTTGCTTACACGACTCTGCGAATTTACGTAGCCTCTTGTCCAGACGTCGTTCAATCAGTCCAACTCCGCGATTCGACTCGAGATATGGCGGACCAACTCATGCCGAGGGTGAAAGGTACCCCGGCCCTTCGCGGGATTCGACGCGCGTTAGAGACTACCATCGTGGTAGTCGGGCCGAAGACTCTGGTCATAGGCGATCCTGATCTGACGAAATGGTCTTGACATGCAATCTGTTCTGTTTCCATTTCCATTTCCCCGGCTTTGTGTAGTTGTCATTCTGGTCTCTGTCTCCGTTGCTCACTGTAGTCGTTTCATTTAAAAAGTACTCGCATTGTTTTGCTGCAGAGACACGACCGTATTTATGCTGAATGTTTCACCATGGCTAGCAGAGCTTCCTTGTCTCTGCACGAGCGTCCGGAAGGTGGTGCTCTCTTGTTGTAAAAGTCGGTTCGGGGTGAGTCGAGCTCGACCTGTAGGGGTCAACATCAGCACGAACGCGTCCTGCTCTTGTCCTCTACTCAAGATTCACCCCGCGTATGACTGACCGCAGCCGATAAGCTGGGTGACCCTCCCGGAGGTCCTTTGGATGACGGCGTCCGTCTCGTGATCTACAATGTCGAGCGGCAAAAGAGGTCAGGAAGGATATGCCTCTGCGGGAACGCGCTCACCTATGGCAGACGTCGCTGTCGAGTTGCCAGTGCATACACGTGCGCGCGCAATATGGCCATCGACATGAGCGACACGCCAACGCGACAAGGGAGACCGCTGCACGTACCTTCGTCGAGGACAACCAGCTTGCTCTCGCGCACCATCGCACGCGCCAGCGCCACGATCTGTCTTTGCCCGATGGAGAGATTGGCCCCTCCGGCGGTGTCCAGCGTCAGCCTCGGGGTGTCGCCCTCCTGCGCGAACGCTTGGAGCTCAGAGACACCTGCGGCGCGAAGGGCGTCGTGGAGGGTCGCGTCCTCAAAGTGACCAAACGGATCGAGGTTCTGGCGAATCGTGCCGTTGAGGAGTTCGGCCTGTCGACGGTGGGGACGAGTCGAACATCGTTTTGAAAAGAGAAGGAAGCGTACAGATTGGGGGAGGATGGTCAGACTTGAACGCAGAACCTCGCGCTCGATGGAGGAAGTAAGGAAGCCATCGTAATACACCTCGCCCTCGGTGAAAAGGCAGCGGAGAAGAGAGAGCGTAAGGGAGGTCCGTTCATACGATCTATCTAGTCAGCTGAAAGGCCAGTAGAAAAATCGGCAATGACCTTGCCGCTCCCAGTGCGACCGACTGCAAGGCATTCAGATGCTTCGTGATCACAAAAGGTCATGGCAAGGGCGACGCACCAACGCCAATTCGCTCTCCGGTGCGAACGTGAAATGTATGGTTGTGGAGTACATTAGGGCCATCCTACGAAGGGCGTCATGAACCCACGACTCGGATCTCTGCGGGGAAAAGAGAGCCGCGTACGTTCGAGTACCGAGCTGACAGGTTCTCCACTCGCAGATCTCCCGAAGCTGGTCAGTATGCGGGTGGGCTAGCCTTCCTGACTGGTTCGGCCTCTTGTTCTGTTTCCATGTAGCTCACAATACGTTCGAGACTGGCAGAAGGCATTCTCCAGCAACACATTTCTGATTTGTCCTGGAACTTACCTATTGCCTAGAGCATACTAGTAGGTCAGTAGGCCAATCAACGCACCTCGCATTGATGATAACATACCGTTAATTTCCATGTTGTTATACTCTATTATCCACCACAGAATAAGTCCGCGGAAGCTCACTGAATAATTTCATCAACGAAATGTGTTAGCTTTGGATCCGAGCACAGCGTGCCTGCCAAGTTTAAAGAGAATCCAACGTTAGGGGTTGATGTTGTGGTGCCCGTACATCAAGCACCCGCCAGTGCTGCCGTGAACGAGGCTCCCAGAGCTTCCAGTCTGACAGACACCCAGCTATAGATTGTTAGTCATGAGACTGGGACCCGTCTGCAATATTCGGCTCACCAATTGAGAGCATAAAAGGTACGAGCCACCCTGGTGTAGTGGTCAATGCTCGAATGGTACTCCTCGATAAATAGGCTCTGTGCACCAATGGCGTGCACGGAGATTAGGAACAGGTCTCAAAAGTGAAGCATTCATTCCAAGACGTGTGCATAGTAACTCACCCAATTTAGCGAGAACAGCACCCAGGTGCACCAACAGCGGCGCTTTGGCATTACTCAGCCTCCGAGTCCGTTTGACAGATAACTCGGCCTTCATGTGCCGACGATCGCGACGATCAGACCAGGCAGCACAAAAGGTGGCGCTACATAAACCACAGCGGCGAAGCTGACTAGCATCCAGATCGTCAACTCTACTGTTATGACAAAGTACACGGAGAACGCTCCGACCACTTTGGCAAGGGCCAATTTGATGTCTGCGGGCTTAGAAGGGCTTTCATACCTGTGCCGATGTCTTGAGTACATCTCGTCACGACGCGAGTCATCTGAAAGGTCCTTCAGATGGGATCAACCGCAGAACGTGAGACGGGATACCTGAATGTAGCACCAAAGATCCGCTCGATGAGTTGGTCATGAATTGTCTTGGCGACCCTCAGCGACCGCAATAGGTTGATCGTGCACGAGAGGGAATAAATAACCACGGTACAGCACATAATCAACGTGTAGACTGTGACGTTGCTAAAGGGGGATTTTCAGTAAATCCCGCAAGCAAATAACCCTCAAAACCTTAATGACTGATCCATGACTGAGCGGCTTTACTGATATGGGTAACAAACAGGCTGAAACTGCAATTCAAGACTGGGGTGCGGCCTCCCCATCCAAATAGGTAACTGAGAAGACGTTCAGTGGACTCAACGACGATTAGAGCTCGCAACAAGTAATGCTACCTACCTGCTGACCAACCAACACGGCCCTCAGCTATCTCTTCGGCTTTTGTTAGCATTCCGCCTTCTACTCTACCTGATGGAATCGTGAAGTTCCCCAATGTGGAGGAGCCATCAGTCGGTGGGTCGTCGACCCCGAGTCCCTCGCTTTGGTCTGTATCAATAACATTCATGTCTCCAACATTGTCAGCTTTCACTGGTAGCGGCCCATGGCTGTGAACATGACCCTTGCTATTGAGGGTGACCACGTATCGAGCGATGTCGTTGACGAGCATGTTGTGAGTCTAATCACACGGATTTAGCAGGCAGGACCAGTGATGATCGCCTACATACCGCCATGATGATGGTTCTGCCCTTCACCAACTGGCCTCGGAAGCAATGGTCGACGATCCATTGGCTAGTGTGGACGTCCAATGCCGCAAAAACATTTAACGAGTTCGTCAGTTCTTTGGAACCGTTGGGAGCTGTGAACTCTACATCATCGAGCAAAAGCATTTGCGCAGAGGAGTAAATGGCTCGTGCCAATGTCACCCTAGCCTGTTCCGACCTCAGTTGCGCAGATTTTGTCCACCACTGCCTCGCAGATGTGAGGAAATACAAGGTATAAATACTGACCAGGGTCACTCCTCTTTCCCCTACTTCAGTAAGATCTCCATGTTTCATAAGTGCCAGGTCGGGCTTCAGCGCACACTGAAACAGCACTTTACAATTTTGATGAGACATTCACGGCTCTGAATAATAGGCCCCAGACTTACCCTCTGTATACCGCTCTTCATCGAAATCCAAAGGTGATGTTGTCCTGTTTTGCTGATCAAATCGAGAGCCCAACTCTCTCCTAGACTCTGACTTACCCTAATAGTCCGGTTTAGCATCCACGACGCCGAGACGCCTGGGTGAGTTACACCAAAACGACGGCCCAGAGGGGTGAAAATACATTTCGCCGAGAAGCGCCATGAGCAATGTCTTTCCCGAACCTGTCGGCCCCGTGACGAGATTCAGCGTTTCATGTTGAAATACGAGTTCATCATGGACGCTGAGAATGAAGGGTTTGTTATGAGGGGTTTCTGTACCGGGTTCTGACTTGGTCCACGAAAAAGCATGTGAGATCCCGATCGCGTTGGAAGTGATGTCAATGTCACCCGCGGCATGAGGTAGAGTTCATCCTGCACACCCCATACGAAGACTTTACTTGGATGATGTACGCGAGGGCCGACTCCGAAGCCAACTGTATCACGTTCGTCTGCTAGTGGTAACGTGGGTAGGAAAGAGGATTGGAGTGCTGAGTTGTGTCCAAGCTGATCTTCTGCGGTGTCAATATATACAAGGGTACCCGCCTTACCTGCTCTCCCACCGAAGAGTACAGCCCGTCTAATAATGATAGATCCGGCAAAATCGCAACTCAAATACCACACCGGGATCTCTATTCCGAGTTGATGATTGCGAGACAAATATAGGCCCGACCAACACGACCGAAGAATTGGATCACCCAAACGACCTGAGGTATTGTCAATATGATATTGAATATGAATGTATGCTACATCTGCTTGCGGGGTTTACTGATGCTAGTCAAAGTCCGAATCGTAGTCAGGTCGAGGTATCTACGAAGCCTCCACGTGATATAGGTTCAGAGTGTCCAGATCTTCACAGTCGAATCACGTCCGCCTGAAGCGAGATAGCGGTCCATATACCGGAGGCGATCCACCGGTCGGGTGTGTCCGTTTGTCCGCAGCGTGGAGTGTTGCATGGTGGTACGGTTATATATCTGGTATGCAGAAAAATAGAACTGTGCTTAGAAAATGCAAGTCCTGAATGCGGTGTACGCAGTATACCTTGACGCCATTGTCTCCCGTGGCTGCGACTATTTTGCGGGTATCGAACTGCAGCGCAGTCACTGCGTGATCGTACTTGACAGTTTCAAATACCCCGCCTGAACGCACGTCCCATATCTCAAAGAGGGAAAACATGAGGGGGGTGTATTCAATACCAACGTTTAGACCAATCTATACTCACTCGAATTGTCTTGTCCAGACTGCCAGTGACAATATGGATCTCATCAAACTGTAGGCATGTTATAGGTCCTGTGTGTCCAAGCAGAGTCCGATGAGCTTGGCCAGTACGCACTAGGAACTGTCAGTCCTTCGAAAAAGTCGCGACTGAACAAGGTACTGACTGTCCCACATCCTGACCGCGCCATCTCCGCTTCCACTTACGAGCCCATAGCCCCAGAACTGGACGCCCCCTACAAAGTCTTGATACATATCCCAACTCCCATCCGCGTATGGTGGCGTTGGCACGGCGAACGAGCCCGTAGCTGCGGCTGCCCCAGACAACGGCAACTGACTACCAAGTGGGACGACTTGTGAGTGGGAGATCGCCCAAAGGATATCCATCGTGAGCACACATTGACCAGTGGTAAGGTCCCACTGACGGAGAATCTTGTCCGATGCTCCCGTGACCTATCAAGAGTCAATACGATTGCGTAGTGTCACGGACGGTATTCACCAAACACTCGTCTTCGAAATAAAGAGCTGTGACTGCCTTGGTATGTCCATCAAATGTCCTCATGCAAGGTCCGTCGGAGTCTGTACCCGCCTCGCTCACCGCGGTGGACCTGCTGTAGTCTGTTTTCTCAATGAGCTCACCATCATGGCACGAGCTTGAGTCCTCTTCCAAAACGTCGCCTAGTCCGTCCTTTTCCCAGTCGTCATCCACGAGACGAAGATCCCATAATCGCACAGAACCATCTTCGCTACCGGTCAGGCACAAGTTTTCTTCTACCTGAATGCACTTGACTCCACCGCGGTGTCCATGTAGACGGCCGATTTCGGATCCTGTCATCAAGTCCCAAACTCGAGGTTGAGGGTCGTCCAGTGACGAGCTGACCAATGTGCCATAGGGTTCTGAAAAATCAAGCGCAGTTATCGGCGTCGAGTGGGCTTCCAAGGTCTTGGATGATAAGTGAGTGGTAAGACAAAACATGAAATGGTGTGAGGTACCATGAACGCTATGGCGGGAGGGAGCTCGTCGTGCTCTGAGGGTAAAAAGACGGGTCCTACCACCGGATGAGACTGGAACGAGAAGGTAAGCACTGGTGATACATACCTTTTCTCCGCCGCGAAGGAGGGACATGGTGAGTTTGTGGGGCAGCAACCTTGTGATGTTTTGAGGTCGCTTCCTCGAATTCTAAGCGTTCCTGGATGCCTTGTACTGATGAATGGTGAGCTGATGGCCATGAACCAGAGCGACAAGTAAACGCACGTTCAGCATCCAGCTCTAATTCATCCTCCTGAATTTTCAGCAGGTCTCGTTCCAATTGATCATGAATTAAATCTAATGCTTTGATCTTGTTTTCGACCTCTGAGATCTCGCTCTGCATCAAGTTCTGCGAGCACTGCATGTAGGAAGGAGATATATCAGGAGGCATGCACGTACCCGCCGTACATGGAGGTTTTCCTTGTCTGCTATGATCTCCTGTGCTTGTCGCGTGAGCTCGTCCTTGCCCAGAATCTTGGTGGTGTTCAGGCTCTGCCTGGGTTTCCTCTTCCCTTTACGTTTCCCTTGGTCAACTAGCACCACATCGTCTTCGCTGACGACACTATGACCGTCCTCGCCTTCGTCCTCCAACATGCCCCTCGCTTGCAAGCCTACTTTTCTTAAGCCAAGCTTTGGTACGTCAACATTTCGCAACTGTCTCCTTCTCGTGCGATTCTTCTCGGAGCTGGGTATCGTGGCATTAAATCCGCGCAAGAGGCTGACGTCTGAGGCAACACCATCGGGTTCTGGAACGTCAGCGCCGAGTAGTTCTTGTGTTGCTTCCGCGACTTGAAGGTCACGAGACGTGACACGACGGTTTCCGAGGGTGAGGCGGAGAGGTGCGCGTCCGAGTGTTGCAAAGTTCATCCTGGGCCCACTTTTGGTGCTGGTGATTACGCCGCGCGCACGGGAGGATACGGTAGCGGCTGCTGTTATCATCCTCGGTGTCATGATGACAGGCGCGACTGGATGGGAACAGAGTGGAGCAACGAGGACGCGAAAACGTGTGATGTCAGGTAGAGATAAAGTGAAAGGAGAGGGGAGGACTGACGGTCTGAGAGGATCTTTGTCGAGTCCTCCTTCCTGTGTGAGAAGGGGGCGAAGAGCGCTCTGGACATGACTTCTAGCTTGTTCTGTCCAGAGGGAGGGGAAGGGTCATCGCGCCGTTGCATTCCGACCAAGGACGTTTGGGTCCAAGCTAGTAGTGTGTATGTAAATGGCAGTTTATTCCCATGACTATCACGTGATAGATGACATCAATGTGGTCTAGACCCATGTGACATCATAGCACGTGATGGTAGTACGGAAGGAGAGAGACATGCGAGCAGGCAATGTTTTCGTCCCTTGTCTTCATGTCCGACGACTTTTTCTCCAATGTCCCTCTCCGACGCTCCTCGCCCGAGAACGACCCTCACAACGACTTTGCACACGCAATATCCCTCCGCTTCGGTTCAACAGACCTCCGCACCGCCCGTCTCCTCCCTGGCGATATCCCCACTCACCAACCTCATCATCCCTCTACCCCCCACCCCGCACCCCCACCCCACTCCCCGCTTCCACAACCCCAACCTCCCTCTCCCCCGCAGACGTTCACCTCCGTATCACCCTCTGCCCTCGCACCGTACCTTGCTGACCCTCACTCGCTCATCCTCGACGTCCGGCCCCACGTTGCCCACGCCGCTGCCCGCATCAACAATGCTCTTTCCCTCTCCGTCCCAACAACCCTCCTCAAGCGTCCTCTTTTCTCCCTGTCAAAGCTCTCCCAGATGCTCCCATCGCCATCTTCTCGTGCTCGCTTCTCAGATTGGCCCTCTGCATCTCGCATCTTGGTCTACGATTCTGACTCCACTTCCTCTCCCGATAACGGCATCATCTCCGGTCTCTTGCGCAAATTTCGTGCAGAAGGCTTCGATGGTGAGCTAGGTTGGGTCCATGGCGGCTTTCAAGCCGTGTGGAGGGAGTTCCGTGATCTCGCTACCACAGAACCACCCTCTCCAGAAGAGGACGAACCCGATGCCACATCTGCGTCTGGCACCCTCAGAACAACTCATCTCCCGAAAGCTGCCTTTTCTCTCCTCTCAACCACAGCCGCACTACCCCTGCAACTCCCGGGGTCTATCCCCCTCCAAACCACCCCGGCCCCATCAACTTCTCGTGCCGCTAACCCCTTCTTTGATACCATTCGCCAAAACGTAGAACTTTCCCACGGGATCACGGAACGGATTCCCTTGCGTCTTCCCAGACGTGTCAGGAGACGAATCAACGATCTTCCCTTGCGATGGCTGCAGGACATCGCACGTCGTTCTGCCGTCAGACCTTCGCCCGCTTCTCGTGATCTAGGTTTTGATAGTCTTGAATCGGGTTCCGAGTCGAGTGACGATCCTTACACTTCTGATCCTGACGAAAACGATCCAGACGTAGAAGAGGGCACTGAAGCACTTGCAATGCAGTTCTATCGTATCGAACTTGCTGAGCAGCGACGGTTGCGCTCAATCATGGAGCACCATACCAGGGAAAGCCAAGTCTCTTGGTTTGTTCCTGCGGCCAAGCATCGTACAGATGGCGGCGGACTGAGCGTGCGAACTGGCGCAAAGTCAGTTCCTAGCACCCCTCATTCAACTCCCTTTCCATTCTCGATCACTGCCGCCGTAGAAAAGGGCACAAAGAACAGGTGGGTTCTCATTTGAACATTTCTGAAAAGTGGCCTGCGTTCTTTCATTCTGTAATCTTGTTTTCGCTTGTTTGCTTGTCGTGGCTTCGTCTGGTCACGCCGACGTCGCGCACAGCGTTCCGCGAACGTCACTAAGAATGCATTATCCCAATCGGGTTCCTTATAATGATCGTCGATCATCTTGCCTTGGCTTTTTGTGAGCCACCATCTTGATTGTGTGAATTGGCCAAATTTGTGCTTGAATATGCATTTAAACATCTTGCTCAACCGTCTTCCCCACTTGCAGATATACCCATATCTGGCCCTTCGAGCATGCGCGCGTTCGCCTCCACGACGGTCGTCATCAAGGGTCATATCAAGGTAGGCGCGACAAAAGCAGGGCTTCAGAGCGCGGTCGGAGTACGAGGGATCGACCAAGAAGTAAAAGCAGGGAAATAGAGGAGCAGGGGCAAGAACAAGACAAACATCGTCGGAGCCGTTCGAGCCCCGCGCTCGGTAAAGACCCGGGTCAAGAGGCAACAGGAGCGGTTGGTGCTTGTTCAAAACATTCTTTATATTTCGATGCGCGGTCGACCAGTGTGGCTCTTGGAGCTAGTCTAGTCCACCTGACTACGGGAGCGGGTCCTAGCGTTCCTCAAGTGAAGATCGAGTATGACACCACAGAGCAAGACCCACGGATGTCTGGACCACCAACGCCAGCTACCGCGCTTCCACTTCCGACACCTCCCTTTTACACTCCGATGGAAACATTACCAGCGCCCATCCCGATGCGTTCACGGCCACCCCAATTTCCATTCCATCCTTCTGGTATTAGTGTAAGTCCAGGAGGAAGGTTAGGAGGAGCACAGCAAACCCTGAGCGTGCCTTACCTTGGTGCGCTTCCATCGTTTCCACTACGCCTACCGATTCGCCCGGAAGGTTTATTGCCAAACATTGGAGAGCAGACATGGACATCAGGATCGCTATCTGCATCTGCTACTCCTTTTGGCGCTTTTACCAGGAGGGTTGGGACTGGTGAAGAAGGACTATATGATGTCGGGACGATGCGCGATTTGCGAAGAGAGCCGTCCCCGGTGGACGACTACGTGAATGCCTCGTATGTTCAACCTTTGTGCACCCGTAAGCGGTATATTGCGACCCAGGGACCCTTACCTTCGACGTATGTCGATTTCTGGACGTGCGTTATTTTTCGCGAACAAAATGGCAAACACTGACCGCTTATTTTCCCTTAGTCTTGTATGGGAACAAAATGTTCACGTCATCGTCATGCTTACCCGTGAGGTCGAAAACGCGATGGTTAAATGTGGGCTATACTGGACGGACACGGAATACGGCCCACTGAGGCTTCAGCTCCTTTCTACTTCTCCACCCATGTCACCCAGCGCCAATGCGACGACCACGGACGTCTCCAAGCAGGGATTCTTTGCGATTCGTGAACCCAGGGTGGGCGGAGTGCCCAAAGACCAGCCCACATTGATTACACGCACGTTTCTTCTCAGCCACACGTCATATCCTGGAGTTCCACCGCGGAGAATTACGCATCTGCAGTACCTCGATTGGTCCGACATGAATGTACCTGACGATCCGCGGGGTGTACTTGACCTCGTGAAAAAAGTCGAACAAGCTGTCGCGGAGAGTACTCCAGGTCCTAGTCCCAGTGGGAGCTTGAGTCCCGGAAGCGGGAGCAGCAGCCTATCGGGCGGTCAGTCCCCCGACGTTGGGCCGGATCAGAAGGGATATGATACGTCGTTATTGTCCCCGACAAGTGCTGGTTTCCTTGCAAGTGGAGGGAAGGGAAGGCGTGGAAGTGAATGGAGACACTCCGAATTGGATTCAAAGAGTGGTATTGCGACGTTTGCGCTTGGCAAGCCCGCCCCTGTGTTATTGCATTGTTCGGCTGGGGTAGGGAGGACGGGAGGGTTCATTGCCGTCGATGCTGTATTGGATGGCATCAGGAGAGAGTTGCGAAGAAATAGGGAGAAACGGTGGGCGAAGAAGGCGTTGAGGGCTGGTGCTGTGATGAGTCTAGTGGGCAAGCCTGGTGCGAACGACGCAAGAGGAGGGTCAAGTGCTGAGAGCGTCGAGACGAGGTTCAGCAGTCTGGAAAGTTATGGTGCGAAGGGCATAGCTGATGAAAGTGAACGCATGGATGTCGATGAACCGGTGGCCGACAAGGCAGAGAAGACTCGGGATCCGCTGCACATGATCAACACGGTCCCAATTCCCGTTTCTGCTGGGGATCGCACGAAAGGTCGCAGACGTCACAAGCACGGCAAGGACCTTTCTGGCGAGAAACAGTCTTCCAGTTCAGAATCGCTCGTGGTGCATGTGCCGTACGCAACAACCGGCGGCATGCCAGAGGGTACCAACGTTGCCGGTATCAACCTTGGTGATGCCAAGGAGGCAGACTGGCAGTCCTCTACACGTGAGTGGGTCGAAAAAGTATCTGACCAGACGCACGCCCGCGCAGAACAGGGGTCTCTTCCGCCTACGCCTCTACACCCTCCTTCGAGTAGGGAGAGGTCCCCAGGCAGTACCTCGAATAGCAGTGATCCATCTGCGCTTAACTCTGCGGATGATTCCATGAGCGGGAGTGTCAGTGCGAACGCTAGTGGAAGCGTTGGTGCTAGGAGTGGGGTTGGAAACACATTGGAGTGGAAGAGCGATGCTGGCAGTGCGAGCGGAAGCGGGACTGGTAGTGCAAGTGGAAGCGGGCGTCTGGCGCCATCCTCAACGTCGAAACTCGGGTCTGGGTCGATATCACATTCAACCTCCGGTTCCGGGACTGGTACTGGATCCCAGTTCGGTTCAAGTTTGCTGCGTTTCCGTTTGCGAGATAGCTCGGTCACTTCAGTTTCTGTTGAATCCGCGGGTTCACTTTCATCTCAACGCGATCCCAAGTCGAACGTTCCGCTTCATCGGCCCTCGCTGGTTTATACCAAATCAAGCTCTGATATGGAAATCGACTGTCCCTCGCGTCCCGTTTCTCAACCGCTTCAACCCACCTATTCGAGCACGGTGAGCCTTCGACATGAGTCACACTCACATCATGACAAACCGATGCTTGGTCCGTTGCCTCTCGCACGCTTCTCGAGTCCTATCCCACCTGCAGCCACAGATAGGCCCTTCTTTGGTAGTGACGTAGCCGAAGGGCCCATATCGCGGCCAAGCTCGGACTTTGGTTCTGATGAACTGACGAATCCCCCTGAGGAGTTCGGGAGCGGAGGAAGCCCTGGTGCAGAAGGAAGCCGGAAGAATAGTCAGCAAGTGTCCGATGGAGCAGGGGAACTCGCCCTTCCTTCAAAGTCGGAAACTAAGCTGCGGCTCAACACCGCGCTGGGTGTCCTGAAACCCGCAGAGGCATTGCACAGCGGTGGTGCTGCTCAGAATGCGACTCTACCCTCCAGACAGACCAAAGGCAAAGAAAGGGCAATTCCGCCGTCACTTCGTTCTCCCGGCGACTCAGCATTGCCAACTGCCAGTGCGGTCCTTGGTGCATCTGAGCATGCAGATCATCCGGTCATCGATTACACGCTACCGCGGGAACTCCACGTTGACTCGTCGCCACCTCTGATCTCGTCATTCGCGGAACCTATCTGCACGATCATACAGGACATGCGAGAACAACGGATGAGTTTGTGCCAGAGCCTTCGACAGTACGTCTTCGTTCATGCAGCTGTAATCGAAGGTGCCTTGAGGATTGTGGACGAGGAACGGGAACTCTGGGGGTATAGCGGGACGAGCGACGACTCCAGCACTGCCGAGGCAGAACCCAGAGCTTTCGGGAAAGGCGGTCGACGGGTTGGACATAGTGAGGCGAAAGCATGGTTTAGAGAGGCAAGTAGGGCCGAGGTGGTTGCCATGTGGGCGAAGCTTGGGCACAGTAACATCCTCCCCAGGACTCCTCCCTTGCAGACCAGGACGCAACCTCCGAACCCCTGGAGCTCTGAAAGCAGTATTGGTGGTGGACAGGTTTCATTGGTTCCCGCATCGTCCTCCTCGGGTGTATCATCGCCGTCAAAAGGGAAACGTGCTCCTAGTCCCACCGAACTCCTCAGGGAGGACAAAAGTGGAGCCTTGACGTTAAACAAGCGTCCCAGCATCAATCGCAAACAAATGAGCGACGAAGACGACCAGTTGTCGCTCGAATCGAGCACGTCCCCATTGGCAGGTGAAAATGGGGGAGGGTTAAGAGATGCAGCCGTGGGTGTGAGCGGGACTCGATCCACACTAGGACGACTGGCAGCACCGGAAAAGGGAGGTCACACATTCTGCGGCGCAAGGTAATGGCGATCGAGTAATTTCCCGATGGGGTTGCGGTTTGTGGTAGGTGTGTACGACAACGCCACCTCATGCGTACGATCTAGAACTGACTTCCTCTAGCATGCTGTGATCTCCCCGTTTTAGATACGAATGGAATGCTGCCAGGTGTTCCGCAGCCTCGCTGAGCGGCTCTAGCAGGGCTATTGCGGCTACGAAGTGGAATATATCCTGGGACACCCAATCTTTTGACGATATCTGAGTCTGCTGTTTCTTGTCGAATGACTTGTTGCTACTTTGCGTTTCCTTGCGGATTTGGACGCTCACCGATTCACCCCTGTTTCTCCTGTATTCCATGTATTCTAGTGTCGAAAGCTTGCGTTTACTTATGTCCAAAGAATGTGGAGCGTGTGATGTGGCTTGTGGCTTGTGGTGAAGCGCATCACGATCTGACACCTGCCTTGAAGTTTGCGGCGCTGCTGAGGACCTCTGTACTGGCCTCCAACCCGTCTAGTTCAAAAGTCATCCACTGCAACGATGCGGGTGTCCACCTGACAACTGATCCGACTCGCGGCCAGTCATTCTGACCATCAAGCTCAAGTTCCAGCACAACTGGCGGAATCATCATTAACGTAGAGCCATGGACCGATTTGAACGCACCGACTCGGATCGCCCTCCCAAAGAACGTCAGAGATTAGTCAGTCACTCCTCCTGAGCGCCGCATTGGTGTTCACTCGTCGTGTGGCGCGCGAAAGACGACATGTTTACAACGATCAGACCCCATTTTTTGGTTTGGCGGTGCGAGCGGAGTGCGTTATGATTTCAAGCTGAATGGATGTTTACATACAAAAACAACTCGTGTAGCGCGAGCTTAGACATAACGACGCGTGTGGCGGTGACATGCTGAAAAAGCAGCCACGAAACAAGATGTTGTCAAGAAACAAGGTATCCCCGTCAGCCGTCCTTGCAGGGTGGTCGGCGCCACCTGGACGGCATCGTTTCAGCTGGGAGGGAAGAAGAGAGGTATAGACCAACGAGAAGCGCACCATGCGAAAAAGGAGGATCGTCCGTCGAAATAAAAAAGGTAAAATATCCAACGTGTTATTTTACGTCAGGAGGGTGTGCCACAACAGCCACTGCAGGACTGCGCACACGGGCATCCATCCACTGGACAACCACATTGACCGCGACAACATTCCAGCTTGGGTAGCTTGACGAGCCCAAATGCGACGCCGCGTTCATCTGCCTCCACCGATGATGCCGAGAAAAGTTCGGAGGGGTACACGGTGACGTCCCTGGGGTCCAGTTCCGTTCGACGGTTGGGCGGTGGATTGGGAAGTGCAGCCGCGCGCGCAAAGAAGGCATCCACTAGGCTTCCGTCAAGACTGGGTGTGCTCTGATCGGGTAGTTCGATGCCAGCGGTACGATCTACGCAGTGGTTACATCCCTCACGACAGTCTTTGTGGTGTGTCTCGGCATGGCGAGAGGTCCGATGCTCGACACATCCCGGACAAGTACAATTGAAACCGCAGGTACATCCAGACCCCGCAATGGATTTGATGGTACTGAGTGGTGGGATGGCGGGAAAATCGGGGACGGAGGCTGGTGGGATCGGTTCCAAGAGGATGGGAGGTAGTTCTAGACGAGCAGAAGTGATATCAGGTACGTTGGGTCGCTCGTCTCCACAACAGGATTCAGGTGGTGGGTCCGAGGAGTGTTCAAAAGCAGAATCCTGCAGTGGTTGACCACGGAACATGACTGCTACCTCAGCAAGAGTCTGTAGTCCGGAGTGCGACGAGCAACTCTCGGCTAGAGAACTAGGTCCGGCGATACAGGATGTTCTTTTGCATGTACACTGTCTTAGGTTTTTGCAGTGACACGGATTTAGAAGCAAGTCCACTGTGAGAACGAAATTAATATTTGTATAAATAGACTGGCGATCGGTCCTCACCTCCTTGCCTTGTGTGAGGAGGTGGCGAGACGGTGGTAGGCTGAAATGCGTCTGAGATTCCATTGGGTAGGGTAGGCAAGCGAGGCATGAACCTGCGGGCTATCGAATGGATTGGGATCAGTCTCCCGACCGACTGAGCCCGCTGTACTCACGCTTCTTGTCTGGGCGTGCTGCGGGAATGGGAACTTTGTCGACATCCGGTTGACGGGGAGTGCAAGTGCACTTTGAATGTACACGCTTTGCCACACGCAGTTCCCGACATTTGGGACACTGAGAAACAGGCCGTCCCTTCTTCTTCACCTCAAACAATGGGCGTTCGGTGTGATGACAGGACGAAGATCTATGCCCTTTGATGCATGCTTCGCTGGATATCGCCGGTCAACCGTGGCATCCAGTAGCGCAGTATGAATTTGCATACCACGCAAACTTTTTTTCGTTTACAAATACCTGTGATCATGGTGACGTTTTGCTGGCATAGGAAGGATGGGATACACACCATGGGATGTCTGTTTTATTCCATAAAGTTCGCTGGAGGTCAGGACTGGGCCGTCCTGGTATGACTGGTAGCCTGTCTTTATCTGGTAGTACTTAGGCTGACGGGCGCTACAGTCTGAATCTAACACGTGATGTTGGCGGAGTTACTATGTGTTCAATTCTTGGCATCACCTTTGCGTCCAACCGCATTTTATTCGCCATCATCCTTGAGCAGTCATGCGAATCGTCTCATGATCTCGTTTGCGGATGAATCACTCCACCTAGAAGACTCTGCACCTTTGTCACTCGCTCAAGTGGAGGCATTTCTGCCATGTGAGCCCTGACTGGGCGTCTGCGGTAGCCCGCACTAGCCCCAACTGCGTCCGCGGAGACTTGGTTGCTAGGTATTCTTTGTTTAGTTCCGGTAAACCCTGGTACATCTCAGAAATCATTTCTCCATTGAAAGTACCCGTCCAATAGGAGTTAGCGTGAATGTGTGGATCTGTCCTCCTAGCAACCATTCATCGTCAAGCTCTAGGAAAAGGCTCCCTGCAGATTGCATCGCTCCGGTATGACTCGCATGTGATTTTCGTTGGCCGATTCGAGGAGAACGTGGCTCTCTCGCATACCCAAACCGCCCACGTCCGAACGGGTGGTGTATGGCATTCCATCTAATACGTTACAGCCGCTCCGGAAGCGATCACACAGGTAACTTCCTCCAACTCAATATGGTTGAATGTCATTCAATTTCCATATGGGACATCTCAACAAAAGGCTGAGAAGAGCCATGTCCCTTGATCCCGCCGCCCTGGCTTTACCCTCTTTTTATCATCGCTGTCCTCCGCAATATCCATTTACCCAACCTTGACAAGGCGCGGAACGCACCAATGTCATTACGTCTGCAACCGTGCAATGTGCCTGTCATGTGAGAGCCATGCTAAAATAACTACAAGGCTATGCTCTACATTGACTTCTTGGCCAATACATGGCACACTACAGTGACCCGACTCCGCCCAAAGGTTCATCCGTCTGACAATATGGATGACACATATGACAAGGATTCATTAATGCTACGCTTTGAGGATTCCGGAAACTACCATTGATACTTGGGGAAACAGGCTGGCTCGACAAATTTACGCCTGAGACCGTTCGTTCGCAGGTAAATCGCAGAATATCTTGCCTTGCAGACGGTGTTGATTCACATGCCAATGCACACAAGATTCGGTGGGCACGGTGCTTCTCTTGTCAGTCGTCTTGCCACACATGGTCGGTCGCACAACGCCGCGCGAAGAAAAGGCCATTGGACATATGTACCCCTTCGCGTTACGACCTTGATTCATGCACATGCACAATTCTCCCTGGGTATCCACGTGCAAACGGAAACATTATCCACTAGGAGGTAAACTCGAATTTCCAAATAAAGCACGTCCGGTAGACCACCAATTATGCCAGCCGTTAACGCGCTGCCAGAGAGGGTGTCTCAAGCTATGGATCTGGAAAACCCGAGGACAATCTGGGTGCAGCTCAAGCAAATGAAAATGTCAGTCCAGTTCTTGTTCTCACCTATAGGCTCCAGGGGACTAGCATTCGGGTGCAATACCCTCAATATCACTTTCCCACTCAGAGGTATCGGCCCCCGAAGAGCATGAAGAACATTGCTTGACTTACCACCCCTATGGTCCATTGTAGGGCCCATCAGGGTGATCCCGGTGCTCAAACATAGAACAGGGAAAGTTTGGAAAGTTGGAGAGCACGTGTCGCCACAGACCGAGTGCCAGGTTATGGGTGTCACGCGGTCCGCGCAAGACACGTTCGTGCACAAACAAACAGGAACTCGGAAAGCAGTTCTTTGATCGGGTACGTTCTCGCATGGACCACAGCTCTGGTGAACACTCGACTTTGGCGGAAACGCCAATGTCAAGATCAATAGGTATACCAGCATGGTGTGGTTAATGTGTGCGAAGTTTGACTTCAGAGATGGTCAGGGACAAACGTGGAGAAGGCAACATCGGTTACCTTGGTCGTTGTCCAATTGCAACCGTTCCAAACCCGCTTACACCATGCCGACAGAATCATTGCTCTGTAATTCGAGCAAAAAATAGTCCTATGGGCGAGTTTCCACATAAATACGCCAATGATGGGACTCAGGCAACCTGTTGCCTTTTGACCTGTCTCTTGGTAGCAACGTCTGGCGACTCTCAGCATGTCTGTCCCTGCTGTTCTTGTTATCGGCGCACTCGCCAAGACCGCCTTTGCAGCAGTCGCCTCAACGTTCACTGCACCAGCAGCCGCGTGTGTATTCTATCTTGGCTTTCTTGGTAGTCAGCTGAACTGACTGGCCATTAGTCCCACCGACACATCGCCTTTCTATGTCGGTGCGTCTAACGGAACCATTCAAAACACCCCTTATGTTACCGGTGCCGTTTTCGATCGCTTCATCCAGATCTGGCTCGAAAACACCGACTACGACCAAGCAGCCACCCAAGCGGTCTTCCAAAACCTCTCCACACAGGGTATCCTTCTCACTAGCTACTATGGCGTAACCCACTCGAGCGAGCCCAACTATCTCGCCGCCGGGGGAGGCGACTTCTGGGGATTGTACGATGATGACCTGGAATACGTCCCAAGCAATATTTCCACCGTTGTGGACCTCCTGGACGCGAAGAGCATTAGTTGGGCTGAATATCAAGAGAACATGCCAAGTGATGGCTATCCTGGCTTCAACTTCACGAATTCCAACGGTTACACCTACTACGTTCGCAAGCACAACCCTCTTATCATTTACAATTCTGTCGCCAATAACGCAACGCGTGCTGCGCGCATCAGGAACTTCAACGATTTCGCCGTCGACGTAAGTCCATATACCGCTGATCAATTGACAATACCTGATCTTTCCCTAGCTTGGAAACAATACCATCCCTCAATGGGTATTTGTCACCCCTAACCTCAGAAAGTTCGTGTTCGTTTGTCCCCCGGAAACACCTTACTGATGGTAGTTTTCTAGCGACGGTCACGACACGGATGTCGCCTTTGCTGCACAATGGCTACAGTACTGGCTCATTCCTTTGCTCGAGGACCCCAACTTCAACACGGATAGGACGTTGATCTTGTTGACCTTCGATGAGTGAGTCAAATTCGGCATACACCGTAGTCTGGGACTGACTGTCAATCTTGCAAGGAACGAGACGTACACGGTCAACAACCAAGTGTATAGTATTCTTCTCGGTGGTGTTATTCCTCCCAACCTGAGAAACACCACCGACGATAATTTCTACACCCACTACTCCACGTAAGAGTTCCGTCGTAAGCTTATTCGCGCGTGTTTAAGTTTCTTCAGTATCTCGACGGTCGAAGCGAATTGGAACCTCGGTAACCTTGGTCGTCAAGACACTAACCAGACGGTGAACAGTGAGTGTCGTGTAATAATCAGGCATGACTATGCTTTATCTCGCATTTCAGACGTCTTCGAGATTGTTGCCAATGCCACTGGTTACAAGAACAATGGCCTCACCGGCCAATCGCAGCTTCCTCTCCTCAACATCACCGAAACCATCCCTGGGCCGTTGAACCCCGAGTACTACGTCCCTTACCTCGCGCCCAACACCTCGGGAGTTGGTGGTGGCAGTGGCCCGACTTTCGTTGCGAGCGGTACCAACATGTCATTAAATGCTTCCGACGCGCCGGCACCCGTGAACTTGACGGCCGCAAACAGCACGACTTCAACCGGTGGTGCCGTTGGCGGGTTCGCTCAAGCCAATTTCCTCGTGTCGGCCGTCGGTGCTGTATTTGCTGGCGCTCTGCTCTTGTAGATGATGTCGAAGTTTTGGTTTCTTATCGGACGGACTGTTTCCAAAGTAATGTACTCACGTGTCGTAGCGTGTTTATCGACAACTATGATCACATGCACAGGTGAACGTCGGCGTTTGATTTCGTGTCAGAACGACCTTGGGGGTGAGTTTGTGGAAGTTACCACCTGCGTCACTGCCAGTGTATTCCGTGGCGCTTGCAAAACTGGTCGCGAAAAAGTAGACCACTGTCCACCGACGTCATCGCATGGTTTGATTTATCTTGATATTCCTACCGCCTCTCAAGTCCAGTTGAGCCGTTTAATGTTGCGCCGGTATTGGAAGAAGGTTTTTCTAACAAATCCCCTGCAGAGGGCAGCTTGCAAACGCGCCGACTGCGTGATGTGTATTTGTCACGTCATCGGACATGCATGGTTAAACTAGAGTATTCAAGATGCGTCCAAGTCGCAGATATGGTCACTGCAGCCCGAGCATAAGCGTAAAGCGCTGAAGCAAGGGGGTCTCTCTTACCATGATGGTGAGCGTGCGCCGTAGTGTGAATCGAAGCCCCTCAGGCTGACAAGCAGGAGGCTACCTTCTATTCGAATACGAGCACCTTGGCACGCCTTGACTATGATTGACCGGTTTGTACTGGCGGTCATATAGTGATCACGTGCTCTATTGCTAATTTTCTAAAACCGTCAACCCCTCTTCGTCGTGCCGTGCCGTGTGGCGAGCTGTGCCGTACATGTTTTTTTTGTCTCTTTCCCTTACTGACGCGATGCACCATAGGGCTAACGCTCCTCGCCGCCTCCTGGACCCTGTCACGACGCTCAAACGACGTATGCACCAACCCGTCTGGTTTCGCGGATGGAAAGTGAGAGTGACGAGCACCGATGATGGTAGGTACCAATATCTCTCTCTTGCGATCGGCTGTACATACCAAAGGGGCAGATGTCACTAGTCACTCCCAATGGTGGCATGGGCGACTGATCCGCTGTCATTGGATAATTCATGTGCCGATCTACATCAACTGCGTGGATGCCGAGCATCGTGCGTACACCTTGAATGTCCAAGTACACTACTATTCACGAGCAGACAAGAAAGACATGAATGGGGGTTACCTGCGACCCTGGGATTGAACCATGTGCAGGTGCCGCAGTCCTCATGCTGTGAACGTTACCTCACCTCATAGCTTCAGCACTCTCCAGATCAAGACTCGAGTCACTTTTCTCGAATCGAGGCTCCGTTCATATCGTGATTTTCCCGTATCAACATGGGCCATACTTCGGATAACTATTGGTGCACTCGGCAAACCGAACTCCCAAACGCGCGGATCAACGACGGCGCATCAAAGGGCGAACGTTCGTGAGCGTTTCTAGTCACGTGCGTTGTTTGTGGGGAGGATCGCGTTGGGCGCTGTGACGTGTTGCTACTGTTGGGAATTGTCAAGCCCCGCTTACCTGGTGCGTTTCAAATGGATTTTGCACGGACGCGGAGATAATCGTCGATTTAAAGAGGAACCACGTGCTTGCTCAACCAGAGGGTATATATGGTGCCTTCCAGCTCGTTCACTTCCTGTGCATCGTGTCCTCAACCAGCATGGTCATCAAGTACGCATTCGTTCTTGGAGCGGTAGTAGGCTCTGTTTCAGCCTCTGTAGCATCGACTTTTACCGCGCCCGCTGCAGCGTAAGTTCGTTCACCCTTGTCGCTACTGGACACAGCGTTGACAGTGTCGTTCCCCAGTCCGACTGACCAGTCTTCCTTCTATATCGGCCCTTCTAATGGCACGCTTACCAACTCTCCCAACGTTCCTGGCAAGGTCTTTGACCGCTTCTTCCAAATTTGGCTCGAGAACACCGACTATGCGCAAGCCCGCACAGATCCCGTTTTCCAGAACCTGAGTGCCCAGGGCATCACTCTCACCAGTTACTATGGTGTGACCCACCCCAGTGAACCCAACTACATTGCATCACTCGGAGGCGACTTTTTCGGGCTTGGAGACGATACACTCACTTATATTCCCAACAACATCTCGACGATCATCGACCTCTTGGATGCAGAGAATATCAGCTGGGCAACCTACCAGGAAAACATGCCCACGGATGGATATGCTGGCTACAATTACACTAACCCTGATGGCTATACGTACTACGCTCGCAAGCACAACCCGTTGGTCATTTATAACTCGGTTGGCCAGAATAGTACGCGTGCCGCGCGCATTAGGAACTTTAATGATTTCGCCGTTGATGTGGGTGTCGTCTAGTTGTTGTTTTAATTTTTTCTGACCATGCACGCGTAATAAAGGTCGGCAACAACTCCCTCCCTCAGTGGGCCTTTTTCACGCCTAACCTCCGAAAGTAGGTCGTCATATTTTACCGGTGCCTCGTGTGTTAACTCTAGCACAGCGATGCGCATGACACTACCCTCGGGTATGCTGGCTCTTGGTTGACCTACTGGCTACTCCCCTTGCTTCAAGATCCTAATTTCAACACCGACGAGACACTGATCTTGATAACGTTTGACGAGTACGTGAATCTCTGGGGCATTAAAACTTTGACTCATGCTTTTCCCCTCAGGAGCGAAACTTATACCATCAACAATAACGTGCTTACCATTTTGCTTGGTGGTGTCGTCCCGGAAAGCCTATATAACACGACCGATGATACGTTCTATACCCACTATTCCCTGTGAGTGACACGTTGATTTGGCATTACATTATGCATGAGCTTATATGAATTGATTAGTCTCTCCACTGTCCAAAACAACTGGGGTTTGGGTAATCTTGGCCGTGGGGATACCAACAAGACCCTTAACAGTGAGCACTAATTTCTATCGTTCTGACATCGAGGTTAACATAGGTTGGCCTGTCAGATGTGTTTGCCTTTGTTGCAAATACGACCTCGTATCAGAACAACAATCTCACGACTGAGAACCTCCCCCTCCTAAACATCACGGGGACGATTCCTGGTCCTTTGAATCCTAATGCCTATATCCCGTACCTCGCACCCGTCAACACCACTGGCGCCGGAGGTGGACCTACTTATTTCGCATCCAACGTCAACATGTCTTTGAACGCATCCACTGCACCTGCTCCGGTCAACTTGACGGCAGCTTCCACGACCAATAGTGCTGTAGTAGGCGTGAGGGCTGGCATGAATGGCATCTTTGGCGCAGCATTCGCTGTTGTCATCACTGGCCTATTGCTTTGATGTTTTTTTCTTTTCATTGGACTCGCTTGATTATCGGATGTACATACATGTGTCGAAATTCTGTTGTATGAGCACACTCACGAACTGAATGAAAATGATGATATTCTACATGGTTGAGTCGGTGTGTAGGTTTTGATCGTTGATGAAACCCCATAGTACTTTAGCGGTGGCTGTGTCAATAATGGACCGATTTTTTGTAGCCAATCAGGGAGAGGGAGGTCAACCGAGTTTTCTGCTCGTCTCCTGCTCGTCTTCTCTTTCGAGCCAACCTCCATCATGGCCTCTCACTTCCGCCACTCCTCCGCTTCCGTTTCCACCCCTTCCCAATCATCTTCTCTTTTCGCTGACATCCCGGTTCCCTCTTTCTTCCTCCCCACCTCTAGCCAGGCAACTTGGCTTTACACCACCCTCGCCATTGTTGCCGCGCTTTTCATCCTCGAGCAGTCTGTTTATAGGTACAAGAAAAGGCACCTTCCCGGCGCGACATGGACCATTCCGATCATCGGAAAGTTCGCGGATTCTATGAAGCCCACCATGGAGGGCTACATGGCACAGTGGAACTCTGGAGCTCTCAGTGCCGTCAGCGTATTCAACATGCGAGTCGTTTCCTTGATTCTGCCTCGAATATTCATTGACACGACCTCACTCCTAGCTTCATCGTCATCGCCTCCTCAAACGAGTACTCGCGCAAGATAATGAACTCCCCGAATCACGCGGAACCATGTCTTGTTCACTCTGGAAAGGCAATCCTCATGTCTGACAACTGGTTTGTACATACCCTCTGCTCGCACGCGAATGGATTCTATAATGTTCTTTCCCAGGGTCTTCCTTACCGGCAAAAGCCACGTCGAATACCGCAGAGTCTTGAACACGCTTTTCACACGCAAGGCTCTTAGGTACGCACTCCCGGTCCTAGCTTCCTCATTTACTTCCTCATCGTTTCAAAGCATCTACATCTCCATTCAGGACACCATCGCTCGCAAACATTTGAACCAATGGCTCGTCGACGCTGCCAAGGATGCCTCTCCCAAGTCGATCATGAAGACGGCACGCGAACTTAATATGCAGACATCGCTTCGTGTCTTCTGCGGTAACCATATTCCCGAGGAGGGCGTTACTGAGATCAGTCAAAAGTACTGGGATATCACACGTGCTCTTGAGCTTGTCAACTTCCCCCTCGCTCTCCCTGGAACCAAGGTTTACAAAGCCATCCAAGCTCGCAAGGTGGCGTTCAAGTGGTTGGAGATGGCTGCCGCAAAATCCAAGATTGCCATTGCAGAGGGCGCTGAGCCAGAGTGCATGCTTGAGCAATGGGTCAAGGAGTTGCAGGCTCCTGGTTACAAGGGTCGCAAAGATTTCACTGACCGCGAGATGGCCATGGTCGTCTTCTCGTTCTTGTTTGCCTCTCAAGACGCTATGAGCAGTGGCTTGATCTACGGCTTCCAGCACCTTGCCGACCACCCCGAGATCTTGGCCAAGCTTCGCGAGGAACAATACCGTGTTCGGGGTAACGATGTAGACAAGCCTTTGACCTTGGAAACGTTGGAGGAGATGCCGTACTTGAAGGCTTTTGTCAAGGAGAGTATGCGTGTCAAGCCTCCTGTCATCATGGTAATCCCATTTACTCCGTTTACGTGGGCACGTCTTGATAGTTCTTTCACAAGGTTCCTTACAAGGCGACGAAGCCATTCCCCATCACTCCTGAATACACGGTCCCTGCCAGCAGCATGGTAATCCCTTCCTTTTACAACTCCTTGCACGACCCGGAAGTGTACCCCGACCATGATAACTTAATCCCCGAACGGTGGCTCGACCCCAAGAACGCTGCCAACACCAACCCTCAAAACTACCTCGTGTTTGGCAGCGGTCCTCATAAATGCATCGGTCTCGAGTACGCACAATTGAACATTGCACTCGTTCTTGCCACCGCGAGCGTACTCACCAACTGGGAACACCAAATCACGCCTGAGAGCGATAAAGTCCAGTACGTCTCATATCTTGATTGATTGGTGATGTAGGTGTGCTCACCGGACGTGTGCGCGAACCAGGATCATTGCAACGATCTTCCCCAAGGACGGATGCTTGCTCAAGTTCTCGCCTCGTCCCAAGCCTTAGGCATTTACACGTCCCGTCGTGCACGTCGTTTTAGAATCATTTTCTCGATTGCATACCCCATTAATTACCCATCGCATTAATCTGCATTTGCATTTGGTCGTGAACGCTGCTGGGAAAACAATTTGATTATGTTAGAGACCCGAACGATATCGCGAGTTGAGAAGTCGTAGCAAGGTGAACTTGACCATGAAAGTACATGTTTGAGGGTGCGTGAGTTCTTGAGGAGTGTCTTTGAGTGCCAGAATATGCAAATTCCGGACCAAGAGCTAAGGTACCGTAATATTGCACATCGTTGACAACCAAGATGGCGGGGGTGTCCTTGAAGCTTCAGACAACGCGCTGCACACGATCTATGTCTGCTCAACACACTCTCTCCCGCACCCCAAGCCCCGACTGCTTCAGCTTCCTTCGTACATCCCAATGACACATCTCATCACTACGCGAATGTGTCAGGCTCTGCTCAGTGCACGTCTGCATGGGTTCATACCACTCGAGCCACGCAATGAGTCCTATCGCATGCTTGCAGGACACTCGTTCAATGTTGCTCGCCCAGTAACCTTCCCAGCGCAGAATTTCACCTTCGCTCCTTCATATGGTCACAATGATCAACATTTTAGTTGCTACCATGTAAATTATCCCCCCCGCCGCTCACCCTCAGGCTACCCTTGCGATGGCGCAACGACAAACCAAAGCGTTCCCCTCAACCACATCCCCCCCACATACGTGGACTGTCACGACCCAGAAAAACCAACCAAATTCATTCAGGCACTTCAAACAGCTGACACTTGCCAAAGTGTGCCGACACCGACTGGCTGATCTCGTGGCTGAGCGCAGATCGAATGATCATCCCACCGCAGACGTAGCAAAAGTGGGTGTTGCACCCGGGCGAGATGCACTGCCACCAATCCCATCGTCAGCGTTCACATCACCGGGGAGGAGAGAGCGCGCCCGCGCGCGAGCACGTACCGACATGTGGTTACATCCAGTTTCTTTCAGGATCGGCGTGGTGCAGTCTGTGCGTGGGTGCGTGAGTCCTGGCGGTCGTATCGACGCTCGAAAAAAAAACACCTACTCGGGCAATGTTTCCACCCCTTTTCTTTCATCAGATGGTCTAGCTCGGACGACCCGTCGCACGAATGCGGGGGGCCATCGACGACGATCGTCTGCTCGCACTTTTTGCACCATACGTGATGACAGTCTCCCTGAGGACACACGATGTTGATCGCCTCCGAGAAGTCTTCGCGATCCACAGACGCAGGGCGGCGGCACCTGTCGAAAAAGCGCGTCGATTTCCCTGTCGTTCTCACGCGAGACGGACAAGGAGGACGTACTGGCGACAGTGGATTTGGACGGTGAATTCAGCCAGCTCCATCTCGGTCAAGATCTGGAACTGCTCTTCGCTGACGCCAAGCTGTTCCATCAGGAACCTCGAGATCACTACAAAGCGAGATGTTGGTATCGCCAACGAGGAAAACATCAAACGTGGGGCGTACCACCAGGTTGAGCTTTGCACTCGGCGGAGATGGTGCACATCGGGCAAAATATCGGGTACCGATGTTCTTGGATCTTGGAGGACACAAACTCCCTCAAGCAGGTCCTACACATCGTATGCACGCAATCGTCTAATTTGGCTACGAAGTCTTCAGGCAGCTCGTCCATGCATATGCTGCATTGAAACGTGACTTGAATGTACCGGGAGAGCTCTTCCTGCTCCTGGCGGAGTCGTTGATCTTCCGAATCGAAATCGTTCTGAAGTTGACGGGCGACCCGTGCGGTCTGGAGCCAGAGATCGTCCGGGTCTGTGCTTGATGTGTCATAAAAGTCGAGTTCGTCGTAAGTAGGTTGCGGTTTGAAAGGAACGGGGGGTGGGTTGTGGGCAAAGATACTTTGCGCTCCAGAGGTACTGAAGGCCGGACGCGCAGGACGAGAGCGTTCGACAGGCGACGTACGTAGGGTCTTCGTAGAACGATTATACGCGCTAGAACTCTGCGCTCCGTTGGCACTCGCGCCAGACGACCGGGAAGGCCCAGCGACCGCGTGGCTAATCTGACCAAAGGAACGCCCAATCGCCCGTTTAGCATACGCCGCCGGAGAAGAGTAAACCTCCTGTCTCGCATTCATCTCTTCCTGCCTCACGGCGGTCCGGAGACGACCGACCTCGGACTCGAGCTGCTTCTTGCCCGCGCCGAGCGTCTCGTTTTCGTGTCTGAGCTCCGAGATCTGCGCGCGAAGGGTAAGTATGGCCAAGCTGGACTGGACGACGGCGTCCTCGTGGTCCTTGCGTTGATGCTTGGCGACGTACACGTGCGCGGAGCAGTTGGAGAGGAGCTGCGCTTGCCACTGAAAGTCGTCCGAGTCAAAAATACTCTCATCCATCGTAGGCAAGATATTGCTCAGTGTGCGAGCCGTGCTTTCGATCGAGGTGCTAAACGAGAGACCAGCGCCGTCGGGATGCGAGGGACGAGGATGGGAGTCGAACACGACATAAAGCGGGTTGTCGAGCGTGCCTGAACGCGAACTGGCGGTTGCGCTGGCAAACTTGAAACAAGCAATGATCTCGGGTGGACGCGTGATGATCATCACGGCCGACCTGTCCAACTTGTTCATGTTTCTGGGAACAAAAGCATGACGATGTATTCCCCAACACACACGATGCACGCACTCGAGAAGGGTCTGAAAGTGTTTTGGCCCCGGACGACCATACTCGATGGACATGAGTCGGAGAGATCGGCTAAATATTGGGAGGTTGTGGATATCGTCGACCTCGAGATGCAGATTACTAGACCATCCTGCGCAAATGGCCACGATTTCCTAGGGATCATGTAGGCGATGGTAACAGCACAGTGTGGCGCACTCACCTCAATGACGTCCCTCGTGCTCAGCTCGCTCAGAATATCTGAGAGATTTCTTTTGCCGTGCTCGATGCGAAACCCGATCCTGGCAAAGTTGAATGCGGCAAGGCCACACGCGGAGACGCCTTGCGCCGTGAACTGGCTGGTACCGGCAAAAGAGACGATGTGGTCCTTTCCCAACTTCAAAACCTGTGTGGACGAGGTATAAACCCGATGGTCAAATCCAGAGCGGTTTGCCCTTGTCGGCGTCGAAAACTGAGACATGACATGCAATGGCTAAAGGAGTAACAGATCGCCTGAGAAGAGGATCAATAATTCATGCCTTTTGGACGATGACGATGACCTACGCGTGAATGGACACTCGGATGGTAGTAGACGCTGTGGTTGAGTGGTAGAAAGAGAGGTGATGGTTGGTGCGCACTGCGAACATGTGGCAACCCTATTTCTAAGATCCTGTGGTTCAGGGGAACACTGCATCATCACGAGCGCGCGACCTCCTGCGAATGCATATACATGAATGGAGTGGACATGATAGTAAAAGATCCATACGAAACTATCCCAAGGTCAAGCACGGCTCCTGACATAAAACAACCGTAATGCGACAACATAAATCGAAAGCATAACATGTACATGAAACAAGAAGACACTCGGACGACGCCCAAGACGACCGTCGCTCTCAAACTGAGGTCCTTGGGTGCAGGCACTGGAGACTTGACCGGCTGCTCATCCGCACTGACCTCACCCATCTCGTCCGGTCGCAACGAATTCGATTTCCAGTGTCTAAGTTAGCACAAGGCATTGCGCAGGAGAGAAATGCAAATTACATGAATGGTGGATAGGTCCTGTAAGTAAGGATCCATACGAAACTATCCCAAGGTGTCAAGCACGGCTCCTGACATAAAACAACCGTAATGCGACAACATGAATCGAAAGCATGACATGTGCATGAAACAAGAACGAAAAAAGGACACTCAGACGACGCCCAAGATGATCGTCGCTCTCAAACTGAGCTCCTTAGGTGCAGGCACCGGAGCCTTGACCGGCTGTCCATCCGCACCGACCTCGCCCATCTCGTCCGGTCGCAACGAACTCGATTTCCAGCCCCAGCTCTGGCTGACAGAAAACACGTCGGGCACGCTCGTAAACCGCGTGATAGAGGATCCCGTCGTGCTCGTACAGGATATGGAAAAGTAGGCAGAGACAGACGAGCGCGGGTCTCTGTAGGGCTGCGCGGGAGAGACCGGAGGTGATATCGCAGGAATGGTATTCCCACTCGATTGGTAGGTCGTGTGAAAGTTCGACGAGGCTGGTGAGGGAGAGCTGGGGGTTCCACTCCGAACTGGTTGCATGGATGGGGAATGACGGACAGTGGGTGACGAGACGGAAGAGATGAACTGTCGTGGAAGCGACGGTACCCTGTTGTGGTTGCGCTCGCCTCGAGTGCCAGTTTGTACCGTCGCAGAAGGCGCAGGTATGGAATCCACGCTTGACTGACGGTGTAGATATATGCCCAACTGGATCCCCTTCTTGCGCACGACTTGAACGTATACATTGAACAAGCTCCCCGCGTACCAAATCGTGTGTGAATGTAGCCGAGACTTTTCTTTGAGCGAATCAATGTCCCAAAACTCGACTGCAAAGCGATACGGGGGATATGGCGACCACCGAGCTTTTCCTGTTGCATCACTCGCAACACACTCGACGGCAGTCTTTCGTTCTGCTTTGAGACCGAAAAAGTTTGTTTCGGAAGTCGCGGCTCGTGATGGAAATTTACGACCGGGCGGTGAAGCAGGCAGATCAAATAGCTGATCCATAGATGCACCTTCGATGCCATTGCTGTCGCCGATGCGTAATGATGAATCCTGGGCGACAGGGTAATAGACCTTGTCCTTCTCGTTGACGGTGGACTGCTGCTTGGGTGGGTTTGAAATTCGCGAAAGAATTTCGGCAGTGCTAACACAGAGTCCTAGTTCTTTGTCGTTTGGCGGCGATGGGCTAGACGTAGGCGAGGAGTTTTTTCGTGGTCTCGCAGTTATGTGATAGCGAAGCAAAGATTGTGACCAGTGAGCATCTTGCAACACGGATATAGGCACAAACGGTTGACCAGTTGTTGGTGAGATGTCTTGTGAGATTGCGATGATATCATCGACGAGCTACAGAACATGTTAGTGGATCATGAGGACATATGCCAGACCATGGTACCATATTTGTGTAATAGATGCCGTCGCGAAACATGATCTCCCAGTCCTTTTCTTCTTCGTCGTCGATTCCTTGTCTTCTTCGTAGTTCAACGACGGTGCGCCCCAAGTCGTATCGCTCACGCTCTCCCTTGACAAACAGGGCATCGGATGAGACCAGTCCTCGTATCCAGGCGGATGATAATCCGCCTCTGGCCCATATCAGGGGGACGCGGTGGGGTGTCGTTGTGGAAGGCTCGTCTGTGGAAGGCCGAGACGGCAACGTTTCGGCGCGACGCCGGGAGATCGGTTGTGTTGGGATTGGTGCCAATGGCAAGTCTCTCACACGGGAGGCTCTTTCTTCGTATAAGAGCATGTCTAGGCCCCACCTTGCAAGCCAACACGCGGCGGCCTCACCGATCTTGTCAGAGACGGCGCCGTAATTAAACGAAGGCGAGAACCTCGGTGACTCTGTGGGTTCCGATTCAGAGTCGGATTCTGCAGGGTCTTCCTTTTGTACGTCAAGATCATGCAATTTGTCTGCCAAGACATCGCGGGAATCCGAGGGGGAGGGTGAAGACAAGTGGTCGAGGATCTCTGCAATGTGTTCCAAGCCAGTGGCGGCTGGAGGGTCTTCATCGAAGTTGAGGGGAGAACCAGTCGCGAATTGGAGGTAATGGACGACAGTGTGGGGACCGACAGTGTTGAGGATGTAAGTGAGCGCTTGTGATGCGAGTGAAGGGATGGAGAGATAGATGGAAGTTGCGAGGAGGGAGAGAAGGAAGGAGGGCGTTGCGGGGTGATGACCATGCGGGACATCCGAAGGAGGGGCTGGCCCAGGGAAGGAGGGTGTGAGGGGATGGAATGTGGTCGGAATAAGCACTGGGGAGACGTGAAGAAGAGGACCGCCTCCGTAAAGGCGTGCGATGCATATCCTAGGGAGAGAGGTGAGCGGGGGGTGGAGGAGAGCAGTGACGTACGCACTCGAAGGCTGTCGATGGCAAGTGAGCGCGACGATAAGACAGGAGGACGAGACACATACCTGGGCGGGTTATGTTGCGGTCATCAAAGACGATGTCGACGTGCTGCAGGCCAGAGGAGTCGCTCGACTCGAGAAAGCCCGAGGTGAAGAGGGAGCTGAAGAAGCCCTATGGGGATGTGAGTATGGATGCGGAGGGAGAGTGGGAGTAAGTACTAACGGATTGTATGAGAACGAGTCTGTGTAGCCTGTATCGTGCGTTCCAAGTGCCAGATACATTGAGTACGACGTCTGGAGTGCGGGCGTGGATGAGGGAGTTGTAGATGTGCTGCTGAATGTCTGCTGGGGAGAGCGTTGGAGGGGACATCAAATAAGACACACCTCGTCCTCATGCAGCCATCCAGATTCTCAGTAGACCCTGCCTCGCCCAGATTCTCCATATCCTCTGCACCATCCATCACATCCACCCTCGTCGCCAACAAACCACTCAACCGACCCAACATTTATGATCGCAACCTCAACAAGACTCGCACAGCAGAGATATCTGCATCTGCATTCGCATTTCTCTTCTCAGAGATGGTCCAGTACACTCAGAAACGTGTCAGCGGCATAAACGACTTTGAACGCAAGTGAGCATCGTTAGAATCTATCTCCCCCCCTCTCTCATTGACCACCCACAGGCTCAACACCCTCGGATACCGTGTCGGCGTACGCGTCCTCGAGCTCATGGTCTGGCGTGCAGAGTCCTCCTCAAAGACACCAAAACGCGAAATACGCTTCCTCCCCGCTCTCATGTCCATCCATACACAAGTTTGGCGCGCCGTCTTTGGAAGACCCGCAGACGCGATCGAAAAGAGCGTAGAGAACCAAGACGAATGTACGTGAATCTTGTTCCTTGCACCTCTCTTGCCTCCCTCTGATACCATGCACAGACATGATCATTGACAACGATCCGCTCCTCGAACGCCATATATCCGTACCGAGGGACTTCTCCTCCTTCAGTTGCTCGTCCTTTACTGCAGGCATCGTCGAGGCCGTCCTCGATGGTCTCGGTTTCGTAAGTCTCCTCTTCTTTCCACGCACGTCCTCCTCATCTTTCCCAGCCCGCCAGAGTGACCGCCCACAGCACGCCCACCCAACAATACCCATCGCGCACCACCATACTGATCAAGCTGGAGCAGTCGGTGTTAGAGCGAGAACAAGTACTCAAGTAACACTGTTGTTATCGTACATGCTCGTCCTATCGTGATCTAATCTTATCTCTGTCGAGATGTTCCCTCGTGACATGAGTAGTATCAATGCGAGTCTCTGCTCGTCTTCCCAGCACGCCATGGTCACCATACGCAGCATCGAGATCTCCCCTCCCCTCATAAACACTGCCTGCGCATGGGCATCGGACGAGACACAACTCACAGCCTTGTTCAACTGCCCCTACACTGGCGCAGTCACCACCCGAACGACCACCCTCGGCGGGTTTGAAGAAAACGCCTCTCACATGGTATCCCCCACTCCTCGTCCTCCAAAACGCGCCCACTGATCCCCTCCTCCAGGTGGCCTTTCTCAAAGACACCCTCTCTTCCGTCAACTCATACGGCTACTCCCCACACCCCCTCTACAGCTACATCGGCCCCGGCGGATGGCTCCGCACCCTCCTCAAACACACGCCTTCCTCCAAACCCTTCATCATCTCCATCACCGAATCCCACACAACAGACCTCCGCCTCATGCTCAACGCCATCCAAGGCCTCCGCGCAGCCCACCCCGGCTTCACATCCCGCATCGCCGTCGAGCTCAACGCGAGCTGTCCCAACATCCCCGGGCGCCCACCCCCGTCGTACGACCCCGCCGGGCCGGGGCTCGCGGCCCTCCTCGACGTCCTCGCCGAGTTCTTTTGGCTCGATACCAGTCTGACGCTCGGGGTCAAGCTCCCGCCGTACGTCGTGCAGGCGCAGATCGTGGATGTCGTACAGACGATCGCCGCGTATTCGCGCGTCGACCCGGCGTCGAGCGCCTCTGCGAACCCGATCGCCTTCTTGACGTGCACGAATACGCTCGGGAATTGTGTGGTGTTTGAAGACCAGGTCGAAGGCGGTGAGGTGCCACCTGGTGTGGGAGGCCTTGCCGGGGAAGCGATTCACGCCTTGTCGCTCGGGAACGTGCACGCGTTCTCCAAGTTGTTGGCAGAGTCAGAGGATCCAGCGGTACGACAGATCGTCGTCATCGGTACAGGCGGTGTCACGTCCCCAGAGGCGGTCGCGCGCATGCATCGTGCTGGTGCCCAGGTCGTTGGGTGCGCGACGTTGTTGGGAAAAATGGGCGTGACAGCGTTTGAACACATCAGCAAGGCTGTAGATTCACCACCGTAGCGTACTAGACGATACACGAAAACAAAATACAAAGAACATGTCACAGGAATGATGCTGCAGATTAGCAAGGTATAAAAGTAGATTGTTACGGGTAAGATAATTGAATGAATAACTCAAAACGTCCATTTTAGTGGTAGTATGAGAAGTTGTCTGACTGGTTCCACGAAAAAAGAGAATAGTCCGGGACTGGTTGTTCTGTCTCAGCAAGAGTGCCTCGAGTGTCCTGCACAAAGGTCATGACAGACTGGTAGTGAGCGGGTGGGATGGACCCCAGCGAGGACACGTCGTTGCGTAGGTCGGGTTGGTACTGATAATGGAATAAAGCCTGCAGATCATCGTGCGGCCCGGGTGTGCTTGCGTCAGAGCGAGTGGGAGAGCAGAATGTCTGCGGCTCGACGTGGGGTGCAGTCGGAATCACAAGGGGCTGGGCAAACGTTAGATCGGACCCGTGAACATACTGTGTAGCTCACCTGTGGCATCAAGCTCTGGTCGAGCACTTGCTGTGGGGTTGTCCTAGCGGGGGGCAGCAAGGGGCTGCGAAAAGGCGGAACGTCATCAGCCTCTGCGTCCTGCGTGGGAGGATCAAAGTCAAGGAGCGTTCCGCCCATCTCGTCGGTGGAAAACACGTCCAGTCCTGCGTCAAGAGAATGTCCCGCAGAAGCGTGCTCCGTCTGGATCTTGTCCAAGGCGCGCTCCAACTCGCGGCCGTGTTTGCCGGCCATCACTAGGTTCGCGAGCGTCTCACAGCGCTTGACGTCCTCGACGCCATTCCTGCGGACCTTGCGCTTCTTGGGCTTCTTGGCGCGCCCGATGGGCCTGAAGCGGTAGTGGGGATACTGTTCGGCGTGTTGGACCTTTTCGGCAGCTGCCTTGTCGCGCCAGATCTGCTTCTCGACCTCGGAGAGGCTGTTCCAGCAGTGTGCGATGACGCGGGTGATGTGACGATTGTCGTGTTCGATGTTGGCGCTGATCTTTTGGGCAGCGGCAAAGGCGGACCGGAAGAGCATGAACGCGTTCCTTGGACGTGGGATGTGGTTGGGGTTCTTGTTACGCGGTGAGGCGCGAGAGGGGGGAATGGGCATGGCTGCGAGGGCGGTCGAGGAGGGGAATGGGGGTGGGAGAGGGTCTGATTGGACCGAGGGGGAGGGTGTGGTGAGGGATGAGGAGGTGGATATGGGGGAGAACATGATGACCTCGTCGAAGACGGGCCAGTTGTCATTGTGAGGGATGAGTGGACCGTCGAAGGAGGGATCAAAGGAGAACATGGTGGCGGGGGATGCGATGCGCTCATTTTTCCGACGCGCTTTATATCTCCACAGGAAACACCTGGACCCCTTCACAGTATCACATCGAAGCATTCATGCTTTCCTCATTCGGAAGGACCCTCCCTTTCTGAAATCACGCTGACTACCTTTTATGGATGTGACGTCGGAAGATCCCGCCTCCACGTTGCATGGAAAGTTACGCGATATCATACAAGCTGTCCCGCCGCTTTGATCAGCTCCAGCATCCTCCCCAATGCGATCAATCCAAAACTCTGGGGCCCATACGACGCCGGCTCATTTCTCAGCGTCGTCTCCGCCGCACACCACCCTGCCCATGCCCGCTTGAACGTATCCGCAATCTGACGCGTTTCCCGATAATAGTCCCCCTCGTCGTCCTCCCAGTCACCCCAGTCGTCCGTATAGTCCTGATCGTCCTCCTCTTCATCGTGACCCGTCGTGCTGCTCGCCCGCATTTCCGACCGAACGGCACGCACCAGTTCGTGTGTCTGTTCCACACTTTAGAATCGAGATCGGTCATCACACCACACACGCACCTGTAAATTCATCGCACCCACGGCTTCCCTCCTCCGGTGGTGGTCCGACCAATTGGCCATGATTGTGCCACTCACAAGCTCCGACTCGGATACGAAAACGTCCTTGTTCTTGGACACCGTGTGCGTCTGGGCGATCGCAAACAACCGCTCGCAATAGTCCTCCAACAGAAAGTGCATTTCCTCTTGTAATTCCTCCGACGGCGCAGCCAGGCTTAGCCCGAGACCGTACAACCCAGCCTGTCTCAGCGCGTGCTCAACAGTGTCCCCTCCAGACGGCGTATGCGTCTCGTTCCACTCCTGCGGCATCCAGTCCTTGATAGGGACCCTACGGAACAGATCGCCAAGCAATTTCTGACTGTTGTAATACCCGTCCGATTTCACGTTGGCACCCTCCCTGGCGAGAAAGTCAGGTTTCTCGCGGTTTCGTTGCCTGGGCAGGTCCTGGAACTTGACTGGTGTACCCGTCTTTGGGAAATCCACCGCTTGTGAGGCGAGCTCTGCCAACTTGAGGCAGTCACCGCAAGAAGGATCTTGCAGATCAGAAAAGCGCAGATGCTGGATGGCGATGAGTCCAACAAGGTCCGCCTCGATCTGTAATGCCGTTAGGGTGCGAACATGACATGGATCGCGTGGTCCACCCACATAATCAAAGATAAACTCCACCACGTCTTCGATTCCACAGGTATGTAGAGTCTGCTTGGTTGGGAGCGACACATATTCGCCGGGAGTCGCGTTTCTCTCATGAATGAGTTCCGGCTGTGGCCCTTTGAGCAAACAAAGCATGTACCGAAAAGGAAAGAAAAAGACGGACGTCAAGAATCAAATTGAAATCATCGCCATCGAGGTCTCCTCCTCCGAGACACGATGACAGCGGACGGTCACCCCTGTCAATTCAAATATAATTAGCCGACTCGGAACTTGTTTTCGTTCTACAGCAAGTACCTGCACGAGAACACGACAACGTTGGTCAAATGCTCCAACTCCTTCCGTCGCACGGCTTTCACGGTCTGCACGTCGCCCGGGTGGATCTGTGGGCTTCGCGTGATCGCGACGGTACCAGTGATCTCTTTGTACAGCTTCGTCTTCTCATCGTGGACCGTCGCAAAAATCTCCCCTTCTTCCAAACAATCCCACTCATCAGATACGCCAAGGAGGGTGAACGACCCCGGAACTGCAATGTGCGCGCGATACTTGAGCTCACGCAAGATGTGCGTCTCGGCGCAGTGCAACGCGTTCGCGATGAGATCGTTGTACAAGCTATCCGGCTCGTCCGTCCTGTCGAATATCTTCAAGCTCAATGTCTTGGACATGTTGCGGAACAGCGAGGGTAGGTGGAACGACGAGCCCAACCCGTGTTGCTGCAACACCTTGGACGCATCCATGAACGAGTGTCGGACAGACTGCGCTTCCTCGATCGAACGATCCTGCAGCTCGATGATGCGCTCGCAGCTCGATCCGAGGTACTCCAGGAGCACGATCAGTGGTCGGTTCAGGAACATGGCCTTGGGTCGGAGAGACGTCGACTGGATGTCAAACGTCCGGTTCTCGGGCGCCTCGAATTTGACTTGCGAAGGTCGCAGATAGACGATGCGGCCTTCGAGCGTGGGATCTTGCACGACCATGCCCTTGGCACCGCCGAGGCGGAACTGATAGGCAGAGGGCGTCTTGCCTCGTGCGGGCCGTTTCTTCGTCCGCTGGTTCGCTCTCCAGATAGCACGCGCAAGCTCCGTCGAGATGGGGCTGCAGCCGTCCGTCATGACTTTGTTTGCCGGGGATCGGATGTCGTCGATCTTGTTGATCTCGTCGCGCTCTAGAGTGATGGAAGGATCGGTTGCTGAGAACGCCTGAGACCAACGCGCACCCAGTCTGGCAGGCTGGTGTGACAAGCGCGAAAAGTCTCCCTATATAGTCGCGCGTCAGCGAACCTGAGAGCATTCAGAGCATGGGACAGTATTTACGAGGCGTCGCCTAATCGTTTCCGCGTCCAACAAAGTTCCTCGATCGTCACGGAATGGGGTGACAAACCACAGCGAGTGTTCCTTGAGACCGCTCATGGAGTACCCCAACAAATGGTAGCGTCTTCCTGCGACCATACAACCATCAAGCAGTATAGGGCGATACCGTTTCGAAAGTAACTCCGTGATCGACGCCTCCAGATCCCGCCGAAGCTTCGACCTGTTCTCGTCTTGGAAGGACACACGCAAGAAGCATTCGTGGTGTCCGAACCGGCGCAGGACACTGTTGGACTGATCAACGACGGGTCCTTCGAGGATGTGGCGCGTCGGCGTGAGCACCATGTGGTACGTGTAGGAGACGGCGGGACTGGGGAGCGCGGGCGCGAGCCGTCCCCTCGGTCGTTGTTGTTCTTCGAGATGGAGATCCGTGGCGTGCCTGAGATGATCCTCCAGCGACGTCGGCGCAGCACGATTCCGTCCACATCTGCGCTTCGGCTTCCTCTCCCTCCCTTTGTCCTCCCGAAGCGAGATGAACCGCCTAAAGATCGGGGCTGCCGCCTCCCCGTGATCGTGACAGAGCCGATCCAGCTCGGCCCGCAGCGACCGCACCTCCATGTGACTCAGCGTCCAGTTCAAAATCGCCTTTTCGACCTCGAACGCGAGCTCGAACGGCATGTCTTTGAGGAACTCGATGTTGGCGCCTGAATCCTGGTGCGTTGCGGTGTTGTTGCGGACGTGGACGGCAGCCTGACGAGCGTTGCAACGGAGTTGCAGGCGGCTCTTCGCGGCGTAGACGAACGCTTCCTTGTCGTCTTCGTCGGCGAACTTGCACATTAGGCTGAAGCAACCCGTGGGCATCGGGACGTCGGGGATGAGCCCTTGCGAGCGCCGAGTGTCGGTTTGAGGATTCATAACAGAGGGTGTCTCGGTAGCAAACGATGGGAAAGTATTGGCGCGAATGAAGATGATAGGCTCCTCCGTCTCTCTGCTCTCAATGATGGAATCGATTGTCCTGTGAGGGTAGGAGACGATCGTGGAAGATTCGGAGTTTAGTGTCAAATTGATCATGAGAGTGATGAACTCGTTGTCCGAGTCGGAGCGTTGACTTTGCTTGCGAAGTGTGAAGCGCACCATGTGGCGCTCAAGATCGCAAGCAATGTCAGCCGATCCTTTGACAACAAACTCGGACGAAAACGACCCATCGTGGAGGAAACGGCCAAAGGCATACGACTGGAGTGGAAAAGGTCTACCCTCTCGAATGCGCTGCTCTTTCTCCATCTTCAGTCGCTGTGGGTCCCTCCACGATGTGGAATTCAGTATGGCAACTTTATCTTCGTTCAGAGGTCGGTTACTCAGGGAAAACAATACTTTAGGACCTTTGACCGGTATGCCGGTCGTACCGTAAGCGCGCAAGAAGATACGACCTGCGTCCTCGTTGGGCAAGGTAAGAATGCCAGCCTTGCCGCGCGAGTTATGCTTCTTAAAAAGATAAAGGTCAAAGTTGAGCAGAGGGTTTAGTGGAAAAGGTGGCTTGTGAAGTATCTTCGCGAGTTCGACTTTGACATCGTCCTCTGATGCCGCAAGAGGCACTCCGCGCATGTAAAGGTCCATGATGTAGCAGTACCTTGGAGCGAGGTTCAAGGTCCGCAAATCAATCCAAGAGGGATTGCTCACCGTGTTGTCGTGACAGGTCCTGCGCGGTGAGCATCCTGCCAACCGAGTTTATAACATGCACCTGCACAGGAAAGGTGCTTTTAGAGGGTACGTGAAACCTAGATTCTTTGATTTCATCGATAACGATCGATGGTCCCACAGTGATACAGGAACTAAGCCCGACCCACATGAAATAGGAATTTCGGGTCAAGTGCGGCGATCTGTAAACTGTCCATGCCATAAATAGGCGCGTCACAAGAGCAGGCGGAACCTTCTAGTCCTCACAGCAAATCACGGGTACAGATCAAAGTGGACTTACATTCAGTCTACACGACGACGCTTCTCCCTGTAGTTGTCTCGATCGTAATCCACAGCTGACCGTTTATCTCGACGCGGCGAGCGAGACCGCGAACGTGGGCGTGGTTTGCCCGTTCGAGAGTCGCGATAGCCATAGTCCCTCCTTCGCCATCCTTCCTCACGGTCGTTATCTAGGCGCCTCGGTCTATCCCGATTGGGAGACCGACGATCTCGCTCGTCGTGCCGAACTGTATCACCCCTATCACGCCACGAGTGCCTTCTACCCTGCTTGCTCGTTGCCTCCTCTTGAGCTCTAGATGCTGTGGGTCCTCGACCCAGCGGAAGACCAGTATTTTGAGGACAGTCTCAAGAGTCCCTAAGTCAAAGAGCAGGGACAGTGCTTGTATAACGTACCTTTCTTAAGATGCGGCCCGCCGCACAGGAAGCAACCCCCGCCTTCGGTAGAATGACCACCTGACTTGACGGAACCTGTACCTCCAAAGCCACCATGTCCCACAGTAGTATCTTGATCCAGGAGGTGTGTATATTTGGTCCTGCTGCGCTTGCCAAAGTCCTTGACCTGCATCACCTTTGGCAAAAGCGATACATCAACTGTGGATTCTGTCGCTTCGGTGTAATCGTGTCGTTTGAGGATCTCTTCATCCTGTGGATGCATCGATCACTATATGCGTCCGAAAGATACGCCCGCAGGGTACATACCTGATGGAAGGCTCCTTTATGCCAAAACTTTTGGAGGAACTTCTGTTGTCCTTTTGGTTTTTCCTCTCTGAGTTTCTTGGCATGTTCCAGATCTTCCTTTAACCGCTGTTCCTCGGGAAGTGCACGCCTACGTTCAACCTCCTCTCGTTCTTCCTCACGCCGGAGCTCTTCCTCTTTCTCTTTCTTGATTCTGGCGAGCTCCCTCAAACGCCATGCCTCGAACTCTCCCTCGGGGTCAACCCCATCGGTATCATCGACGTCAGGAATGAGGTCCTCTTTCTCCTCTACACGTATTGTTAGTTATCTGCTGGCGAATTAATCATAGAGACGTACTCTCCGCGAGCTCTCTTCTTATGCTCTCGGCAACCAGATCATGGCTCTCTTTCTTGCGCTGTTCAGTAGCAAGCTTCTTTTGCCGTTGCATCTCTTCCGCTTCCTGAGCGATCGCATCTCTCTCTGCTATGGTCACACGGCCGCGTCTGTAGCATATATAGCGTTAACAAGGGAGGAATACGGGAGTGGTGATAGCGTACTTGGGGACAAACACGGGTCTGAAGACGAGTTTGGGCTTTTCTTCTCCTTCTGACTCGGACTCTTCTTCTTCGCTCGACTGAGTAACACTGTTAGCAATGAATTATAAGCGTATGTGCGAAAGCTTGCCTCCTCCTCTTCCTCTGCTTGAGCCTGCTCCTGCTCCTCCTCTTCCGATTCTTCTACATGACACGGCTGATGAGAAAAGAGCAGGGGACGTACACTCGGTGACATACCTTCCTCCATGAGTGTTCTGCCAGACTCTTCGCGACCTGCGACAATGACCTTGCCATCTCGAGATATGTTGACGTCTTTGAGCGAGACATTGAGTGCGCGGGCAGACTTTGTCTCTGTAGGCCGTGTTGGTAGCGACTCTTCCTCCTCCTCTTTGACAAAGTCCTCTTCGCCGCCGATTGGAACGTCGCCTTCTTCTTGTACCTGTTCTTGGTCCTCCTCCTCCTCAGAGTCTGATGGGGCCTCTGCGACTCCCTTGGGTGCCTTTCCTTTCCAGTAACGTCCGGCTGCTTTGGTCGGTCGTGCGGTGGTGTGTTTTCTGACCTGAGTCGCGAGTATGGTTGACATGGTGGAGTCTAATCAAGGCAGTACGTAAATTTAATAAGCAATACTTTGACTTGATGGTCTTGCTGGTGTCACATCCACTAGGCTCGAGGACGCCCAACTCGGACCTCGGTCTGTCTGACTCTTGCTGTGACCAAGTAGCCAATCAACGTCGGTCGATATGTCTGTGTCGTGATTAGTCATCCCTCCAAGTCTGCTTATGAAGTTTCTGCTGTCGACCTCGTCCCAGTCAACGCCCATGTTGTCCTCCCTCGCCCGCTCGTCCTTATCCACAGCCCGCCGCTCTCCACTCGCATCCACCTCCCATCGCCATGCCATGATGTCCGCCCTCTCACCTCCCCATTCCCACCCACCCTCCATACCGGACACGAGACAGCACCGCTCGCCTCAACAACCCCCCCTCTTCAAAGACGCACCCCCCGTCGTCGTACCCACCGGCGAGGCTGTATCCGCCAACGCCGCATCCCCGCAAGTCGCCGCACGCCCCCCACCCGTCCCGAAAACACCACGACCGAGACCGACCATCCGGTCCACCAAAGCAGCCCTCTCCATCGTGCGTGTCCCTTGCTTCTCCATCCCCGTGCATTCCTGACTGACCTGCTCCCGGCGAGTAGACACCCGAAGCCGTGTTCCGGCTACGCGCACTTCTCAACGGTCCGACGCCCCAACTCATACGCATTGGGGTACGCAACAAGGGCTGTGCCGGACTTTCCTATCATCTAGAATACGTCGACAAACCCGGAAAGTTTGACGAGATCGTCGAACAAGACGGCGTACGGGTACTCATAGACAGCAAAGCGTTGTTCTCCATCATTGGTAGCGAGATGGACTGGAAGGAGGATGCGCTGAGGTAATGACGTCTCGTGTCAGCGAGTGGTATCCGCTCACGTCCCGTTCTTTGACAGCTCCAAGTTTGTGTTCAATAACCCTAATGTCAAGGATGCGTGTGGATGCGGAGAATCCTTCACTGTCGCATAGCATTCATACTGACTCTTTCTGCCAACGCACTCAACCACCCGCATCAAATCCCCACTTTCGTCTATTTACTGTTCCCCGTCCTTGTATCCTTATCATACACACTATACGACAATTGCAGATGCACCGCGACTCATGCGCGCCGGAAACACTGGGCTTGTTAGGGAAGAGTTGGGTTCGCAAGGTAATGTACAAGATTACACTAAACTACAGTTTGCTCGAGTATTTCACCCCCATTGTCAAAAGAACCCAGCGAACGCCAACCGTGCCGCTAAGCATCCAAAAACTCTTTGGGCATATCAGCAAACGCTGCAGCACCGTTGCCCATCAACGCCAGCTGGGTAAGACACACCGCAGTCTGGCGGTACAGCCGATCAAGCAGAGCATGTGCCGGACGTCCTTGGGATTCTACACAAGACATCAGTTCTCGTCGCCCAATACTCGGTGAACTCGGCTTACGCAAAATAGCTTGGTTAAGTTCCGTAGCGAGTGTCACCCTCGCTGCCTGCCCTGCAACATCGGCTGCATCCCCACCCGCCTGCAACGGATCATCGTAAGCCATGATCACCGATGTCCGTTTGAATATTGCGCGGACTTCCGCGCGATGCTTGTAATCGGACTCCAACTCCTGGCCGTACGCAACGGCCCTTTCGAGAGCAGATCCATACTGTGCAGCCGTTGCACCAGCCCAGCTGCTGGTGGAAGAGAACGAGGCGACAGAGGGCTTACGACTGGGTCCGATGGCAATGGGTGCGCTGCTGGTTGGCATGCTCAGTCTGGTGTGCGGGTGCACATCTGGCGTATCGACTTCTTCGCCGTCATCGATATCCATACCCACCCCATCCACCATCACCCCTCCATCGCTACCCACGGTGTCCTCACTCACAGATTCCAGAACCGACCCAGATGCAGATCTGGATACGGGTCCGCACCCCTCTACATTCATCTCATTCTCCTCTGCTGTCATTTTCTTCTTCAGTTCTGCCGCCTCCAGCACGAGCTCCACAAATTTCCTGCAGCGAAGCTTAAAAAGCATGAGTCCTGCGTCTGCTTGTAGTACCAACGGATAGTGTTTGCGAGTCGCTGCTAGTGCGGTATCCACATCCCCGGAGACGACGGATTGAATGATGTGCGTACGGAGCTCGACGTCGTCAGTCGGGATCGGAGCCAATGCAGCTGGCCCTGATGCGGAAGCGGCCGAAGGACCATCACCGATATCCATGTCCATGACATAGTCATCCGTGGATGTCGGCGTGACCGTCGTGTGTTCTGGTACAGCTATGACAGACAACGCACGGACAGAGAGCCCGCCACGCGCACGACACTGGGACTCGAATGCACGGGCTGTGCGTGCATAACCATGATGCGACAGGTAAGATAAGACGAGGTCATTGAGCGGAATCTTGTCACTCGGATCCGCAACAGAGCTAAAAGTATCTGTAGAAGTGGGACAAAGCTTCTCTGCAGGCCATGTCAAGGATGTAGATTGGATCTTGGCCCAGACAGAATTGCGTTGTTGGAGCACATGATCTTCTATATCGTACCTGAAGGTCGCTTGTCCAAAGTTGGCGTGAATGGATTCGTTAGTGTAGCAAAGTCCGACAGCCGGGAAAATGTCGCAATCTTTACCAACATTTTCGAACACGGTGCCTGGAAATATCTGTTGGTCGCGAGAGCAGCCAGATTTGAAGTATGCATACCGAGAAGAGCGCCATTCTTTGTGTAGAAGATCTTGTTCTGGGTGAAGTCCATGCCACAGCCAATGACATCACCGACTAGAAGCAAAGTTGGAATCTGGGAATCTGCTCGCTTATTCGCAACTGGCAGTGCTTACCCCCAAACGTAGTGCCAAAAGGCGTGCCATTCTTGTCCCCAGAACATACAGTGCCGCTTTCACCGTGATATCCCCAAGAATTCTTTTCCCATCCCGGAAGGCGTGACACTTTGACATCACGAGTGATGAAGCTAGGAGTTACGTATGATTAAATCCATATCAACTAGCAAGGAAATAGCAAACCCAACGCTTATACGACTGAGTGAAGAAGATCAGAACGTGCCCACGATAGGCAAAGGTAAACGTGCCTCTTCGAAGCTTTGCTAGAGATCTCTACTTCGTAGTAAAATATTCCGCAAGCAGGTGGGACGGGAACGGCAGTGCGGGCCGCTGCTGCATCTTTGTCGGATGCTCCGGATGCTCCTGGGGGTTGAGTTACTTTTAAGAACAACGATTGAGTAGCAGCTTACCATGATATATGAGTTCTCGGCCATCTCCGCAAACGGTAAGGTTCGAGCTTCTGTATTCATTGCACCAGCGCGTGGGTAACAGTAATGTGGGTGACGATGCAGTCATAGGAGAAGGCGTGATTTTCCGGACCTCGCGGGGAGGGCTCATATCGTCTTCGTCGCTATCGTACGACGGGGACCGTCGCATCCGTCTTGGGCCCATGGGATCCGGTCTCACAATGGGATCCACTTTCCGGGGAGGAATCAATTGCGATGGTTCTGTCTGCAATAAATGCCGAAGCGCGGAATGTTCCAGATAAGCAGGACGAGGAAACGGGGCAGCTTCTGCGGGAGCAAGGATGTTGGCGACAGAAAGCCGTTGCGCACTGCGGGCCCTAACGCTGGTAGAACTTGGTCGTCTCATACGAGTTGGAGAGCCAGATGACGCAGGAGAGATCTGGGGGCATACTGTATCGGTCGAGCGAGTCGTGTCGGCCCTGACCACACGAGGTTCGTAAACGGTGTACGGGGATGTGCTACTTCGTGCGGATAGAACTGAGGGGTGAGTGAAGGAACGAGAGGTAGGCCGAGTTGGGGGACTAGAAGTGATGGAACCGCTTCCACGTACACCGTGTGGGATACCTATAGTTCCGGGGGAGTTGCGCAGAGGTAATCCCTGGCTGGCTATGCGGGACCGAGGGTGGGTAGGGCTAGTGGAGAGGGGCATGGAGATTACGGATTCTATATGTCGAGAGGGGGAAGTTGGGACTGCTACGCGGACTGGGATGCTGGCAGACCGCGGTTGCCTAGTGGACATGGTGTTAGAGAGTGCTGTACTTTAGTGATTCCAGGTCGAATACGGAGACGAGCAGAGATGGTGTTGGCAAGACTAAGAGGGAAGGAAGGATGAGAGAGCTGGAGACTCGAAGTGAGCTACGTTTATATGTATTCGGTCGGTAGGAGGTCGATGTGGGGAAAGTCACAACTCGGTCACAATCGTGTCACGCGATCGTGTCCAGGTACGCGTCATTCACTTCTCTACGACCATGGCACGTACTCTCCCCGCATACACGTAGCCTGTTCTGACGCGAATACCATCACAGGAATCCTCATTGCGCATCGTACCACCAGCAGAACAAAAGTCTGCCTCGCTAACTGCCAAAGCCAACAGTCTCGGACTCCATGACACCCTCCAATATGGTCCACGCAGCATCGCCGCAGAAACAAAATCGAGGGACGATATTGAGCATCGTATCTCACACGTAAGTACTCGCCTGCATGTCTTGTTCGTATCGCTCAACCGAATCCACCCCAGTGGGAGGAGACGCAGGACAACTTGAAGTTGACGATGCTGCGCAACCTCTATGGGGTGCATGCACCGGCACGTCTACTCATGGAACGCAAGATTGTCGCTTCGGTAAGCTCGCGTGGTCATGGCGTAATCTCTGCTGATGGCTCGGCGTGCGTACAGAACCCGCATATGCCAGGCATGGGTCGAAGCAACATTCACCTAGATATCTTGATGGGCAGAGATGAGACCCTGGATCCAGCAGACTTGTTCCTTGGTTAGTCCGCGATCGTGATCTGTAGCAACATAGCTGACGTTGACAGCAGCAGCAGGAAAGGAGCAGAGCATGCCACTGAATCTGCACTCGGAGATGGAGACAAAGCTAGGGATGTAAGTAGATAGTGTATTGTGTGTACATGTTTGCAGAGTTGGACTCCCCGTCAGGAGGACTGGGAGATTGTACCAAGACATCCATCATGTCGACGACAGACTCGTTTGATCCCTTAGTGCAGTCGAGGCCATCCATATCAGAACCATCCATCCAGTCTGGTCCATTGCCTTTGTTTGATCACCATCTCAAGGTGGTTACGGACTCGTTTCTCAACTTCTTCCAGGAAAGGTATGTACTCCCGGACACAGCGTGATAACACCACCGAGATGACCCCAATACGTCAGGAAGCGCATAGAAGAAACCTAGTAAGCGGGTCTCGTACAAACCCTCTACCTGATCACGACGTGTCCGTCATAGTGTCGATTCTCTGCTCAAACTGCATCGCAAAACAAAGTCCATTGATGTCTTTCTCGATGATCGCACAGATATGAGTACAGCTCGTCGCGCGTGGGCCGAAGTCAGGGACAGCATAGAAAGAGGTTTGTCTATCCCTATAGCATCCAAAACTGACAGCGTGGATTCACTTCCAGCACAGAAGCACAAACGAGACAAGCATTCCTCTCGACCCTCACTGCAGATGCTGTGAACAGTTTGATGACACTAAAGGTACATCTTTCTCCTGTCGTGCGATCATCGTAGCTGAGTGGCATCATCGAACCAGGAAACCCAAGAACGCACGCGTAAACGCATCAAGGAAGACCTTAAGGAGTCGTCTTCCGCGTATTCGGATTATGCAGAGAATACCTTACCGAAACTGAAGCGCGCTTACCTCAAAAAGTGTCAAGAAGTGGAGGTGGAGTGTCCCACTCTCACCTCGCTCATGTAGCTCACCCATGATCAGGATCACAAGCTCGCTGCTGCCTCTGCACCTCAGCCTCCTTTGAATGCGATCTATGTAGAAGCTGGGGGGGCTTCCATGCCCAACTCTCGTTCAAATCCCGTCTTACCCTCAAAACCCGCTATAACTGCACCCCAGCCTCTCCGACCTCTCGATCGGAGGCCTTCGGGAACTACACATATGGGGCGTGCCCGTTCTCCGTCGACTTCTGGCACGACATTTTCTGATTTCGCCCAACATGGTATGCAAATGTTATTTAATATGCACGTTTGGGGCTAATTTTCTGCAGGTAAGAAACACTTCAACTAGTTTATGACACTTCTGGACGAGGGTTCTACAGTTAAGGAGACACTGGGTGTGCGTTCCGAGAACAGTGCGCTTCGCGCAGTTCGTGCGAAACGTGAAGCTGATGAGGCTGGTCAGTGTCATCTCTGCTAGTTCTCTGATCAACTTGTTCAGGTTTGTTTCAGACAAAGAATACCGTAAAGGGGTTTACTGGCTAGAAACCCTGCGACTTCGTCGATCCAAGATACTGGAAAGCGCTTACACGGTATGAGGCTGCATTCCTGCTATTGATCGTTCTGATGGAAATGCAGAGCCTGGAAAATTTCATCCGTGATTATTCGAGTACTGTCAAAGGTGTATTGGAAAAGTACACCGACAACATGATGTTCGCTCTTTTCCTCCCTTCATAGGCACGACACTCACTGGCTCCCAGCGCGACTACCATGACACAGACACAACTCTCCGAACACGCGAAATCAATAGTCACAAAGATCTCACCCGAAAAGGATGTGTCTCTCGTCACGACCCATATCCCCCGTGCTTTGACGTCTTTGATTCCGAAGCCTATATTATATTATAACTATAACGTAGGGGAGTGTAACGATCTGATCTTTGGTGTCAGTCTGGTGGATTATGCAACCTCCCGAGGTCTTGGAGAAACAGACATCCCGAAAATTGTCCGACTCTGCATACAAGAAATTGACGAAAGGGGTCTGGAATCAGAGGGTATTTACCGTGTAAGATAACATTTCTTTTATTTCTGAATACCTAACCTTGACTCCGAACCCTTCAGGTATCAGGGCGCCTCGCTGTTGTACAAGATGTGCGCTTGAGTATTTCCTTCGCGAAATGGTGCTGACAAAAACATAGTTGCAACACAAGATAGAAAGAAATGAGGCTGCCTTCAAATTCAATCGATTAACGGATGATGTGTTTGCTGTTTCTTCGCTTCTGAAGGTAAACCTTTTGTTTGCAGCATCACAATCCCCTGACCCAGCCCATAAGTTATATCTACGCGAGTTATCGGAGCCCTTATTCAAATATCCTCTCTCAGACCGCCCCGAGCACGCAGAAGGTCGAGGTGAACTGTTTTCTTGCGGTGTTTTCTTATCATTACTCACGTTGCACGTCAAGGCGGAGATCCCAGCTCCATAGCTCAAATGCGTTCCAAGATTCGTCGGTTGCCGACTATTCATCGAGAAACGCTTCGAGCCATAGTGGAACACCTTGGGCGCGTTGCCGCATTCTCAGAGAAAAACAAAATGGACACTAGAAACTTGGCCATCGTGTTCGCCACTGTTATATTCGGCGAAGAGGACATTCCAAAGGGAGGTGATCTGCTCAGCGTCCAGAATATCAAGGTACTCCACTCTCTCGACACGTTCCGCGAGAGACTGACCCTATCCTTCAAAGGACACGAGAGTGGACGACCTCATCCAAAACACCCCGCAACTCTTCGATGATCCACCTCCGAGCAGTTCGCCCCCATTGCCTGAAGCCCCACCTGGAGAGCCAACACCGGTATACAACTACGGTTCGTCCCACACGAAGGTGGGAACCATTCCTCCCCGACCGCTATCACCTCGGCAGAGTGAGGACTTTGCGCCTCCACTGCCACCACGACCCGCATACAGCATTCACCCTTCACTTCGGGCCGGTAATCCAGTGTCGCCCACCCAGGTAACGATGGAGATCTCTCCCGTTTCACCCCGTCCTATCGAAGAGTCGACGTCCGAGGACACAAACACGTTGGCGGAGCCACAGATTTTGATTTCCCCGCCACGGTCACCGTCCGCACTGTCGTTGCAGTCTTGTTCCGTGTCTCTTCCGGCTACAGGTGACACTTCAGTAAACCAGCGTAACGATACATCGTCCAATTTGTAGCCATTTTTCTTGGGGTCTTGTAATTTTATCAATCTTTAGACGGGATATGATACATCGAATCTCATTAATAGGGGAGAGATCCCTCAAGTTCCTATTCGATGAACGAGTCGTGCCATTGTGACACAGCCCAGTCGCTATCCATCTCTTCTTCTTGATATTTCTCCATGTCCCATTGCCTCTGCCATTCGATGACCTCTGGATGAGCCATGACCCTAGGAAGAGTCAGCAAGAGCGCGAGACGACAAGCTATTTTGGACCTACTTGTCCGGGTCAAAGTGGACAATCTCCAGCCCTTCCATGGCAGTAGCGCGCGAAATAGCGACATACGCTAAACGAGCGTGGTTCTGTCATGAGCGACGATAGCACGTGAGATACAACCAGATGGGATCACCTTGGCCTTTTTCGAATATCCGAGCCAAGTCCACCTTGACTCGGCTGAGCGTCTGGCCTTGCGATTTGTGTATGGACATTGCCCAGGAAAGGGCGAGCGGGATTTGGAGCCGCCGTGCCTCGATGTTGCCTGTAAGCCCCTCGACTGTGAATTCGACCGGTGAGCACAAAAGGTGTTTGCCGTTCGTGAATTGGACCAGGGGCCACCGCTGGTCCTTCTTAAACACATGATGGTCGAATGCGATCAGGCCAGCTTTGTTTTCATTGGCATCCGGCGAATTCACTGTAAGGGTTGCCTCGCCTTCCTTTCGTGTCATCTCGGCCACAGCGATGTGTCGCTGTTGCGCTTCGTGAACGCTGGTAAACTCGACGACTTTGCCGAGTGACCCGTTGACGAGCACCCCTTGCAACATGTTCTAGGTTGACTGAAACATGAGGCAACAGGACGGACAACAGGACAAAACGTACGCGAAGCAACATCACCTGAGCCCCCACCTTTAAAGGAACTTCTTTTGGACAGACAAGCTTTTCGAGCAACTTCTCCGCTTGTAGGGATGTGAGGCGGTGTCCGTATATGTCATGTCCACGAGCGTCCATTGCTTTATAATCAACTTTTTCGCCTTCGAGTTTGCCGAGGCATTCGAAATTGTATTGCTCGACTTGGCCTTTGAGAGGATATCTAGATGGAAAGAGGATAAAGACAATACATTGAATTGAACGCGGGACATACAACAGCGTTGGATTGATGCCATCCTCGTAGTGGATCTCACGACAGAGCTTCTGAAATTCCTCTATGTGCCAGTCCGCTAGTATACCAGTCCGCATCGAGGCGAGCATTTCGATAAAGACTAAGAAAGTGTCACGCTCACTCAAATGTCGTGTCAAAAATAATAACATACTGTTTTCTTTCTGACGGAAAACCTGGGTCAGGCTCACCATATGGTCTATGCACTGAGGCCAGCTCCGGGCTTGGAACGCGAATGTAGCATCAATTCTGCTTGTCGAATCCTGGTCGGGTACCGGAGGTAACTGGAAAAAGTCACCTGAAGCGATGAGCTGGAAAGAAGTCAACTTTACTTTACTCAGCTCGGATGACGGAACCATTGATCTTACCTGAATGCCTCCGAACGGGCTATGATCCTTTCGCACGAAGCGTGCAATGGCTTCCTAGATATTGTATTTGGCCCTTTGACCGAATTTTCCAGGGAAGCTCACTTACCAATTTGTCGAATAGACGCCCGTCCAGCATCGACACTGATGCATAGAAACATCAGCGTCATTCTCTAGTCTCACAAGAGATAAACTGACCTTCATCAATGATCAAAGCCTTAGCCGCGATCCACCGCTTCGATGCGTCTCCACTCAGACGATATTTCAGCTTCTCCAGTGGCTCTTTCCCAAACCCAATGCCTGCCCAAGAGTGAATCGTCTGCCCGCCAATGTTCAAACCAGCAATTCCAGTTGGAGCAGTGATCCCGATGTCAAAACCATGTACCGAACGTAGGTAGCTGATTATGGCTCGGAGGAGTACCGACTTTCCTGTGCCTGTAAATGATGATGAATACGCTGATCTTCATACACGGTTTCAAACGTGGCATCACCAGCTGCTCCAGTAAAAAATATGTTTCTGCCGGACTTGACCATCTTCAGGATATTCTTTTGCTCCTCTGAGAGTTCAATGGCGGGCTCTGCTGCAGGAGGAGGGAAAGGTTCGTCTTTTGGTCGTTCCCTGGGAACCCCGTGCATTTGATCGAACCTGGGAAAAGGATTATTGGGAAAAGCATGTTGGGGACTAAATGATGTTGGGTTCGACGTAGAAGGTCCTGCATTGGGAATTATCCCACCAGACACATTCACGTTGACATTGATGTCTAACAGTCGGACACGAAGTCGAAAAGCCAGTGTGAGATATCTAGCTCCGCACAAGAACGCTCGACTACACGTGCTTACTGGTCTGAATGGTAGTCACGGGCGATAAACCAAACTGGTACCCAGTCAGCCACGCCTGGGCGTCGTGGATGTTGTCGAAACCTTTGCCACTGGACCCACTGAGTCCGAGTGTCTGGTAAATGTAGTTCAAGGCGTGTTCGTTTCAACCGCGAAAATGACACCCACTGCAGCTGCGAACTGGAAAGGCCCTCGGCGGTTATCGAAAGGGTATTTGAGGTGGGAAGCTGCTCACCTCGGTATAGTTGTCGTACATTCGTGGACCTTCACGTCCAATGCGCACTGCATAATACCGTCGATTGTTACTCATAGGTCGAGAAGCATACAACGTTGTAGGTTGGAGAGCATGCACAACGCCGGTTGTGCGGCCATACGTTGAGGCATGTGAACGGGAAAGAACATGAGATGCTAGTGTACGTAAGTAATTATAAATTTACCAGTAAAGATGTACTGTACAATAAATCCAGCAGGTAGCATCAACCCCAGTAGTAAGCCTCCAGGGCTTCGTCATTGTCAGACCATTCGTCACTAATGCCATCGGATTCCTTCACCGATAATTGCTGTTGTTCGAGGTCCTTGTACCAGGCTAAAACTCGAGGATGAACCATCACTCTGGGTATCGTCACTGAGAATCATACACGTCTATAAATTCAGTTCGCTCACCTGCTGGGATCAAAATTGTGGACTTCCAGAGACCTTATACTCGTAGCCCGAGAGAGGGCTACATAGGCTGCGTGGAGTCGGGCAGTGTTTTTGGATAATTACGAGAATAGCACCAACCTTGACCTTTTTCAAAGGTACGACTCAAGTCAACCTTTACGCGTTCCAGTGTTTGTCCCTGAGACTTGTGAGCACTCAATGCCCACGCAAGGATAAGTGGAATCTGAATACCCTCAACAAATCAGTCGTCTCGATATCAATGTGCAACGAACCTGTCGACGTTTAGCCTCCATCTCTCCATAAGCATTATCCACTGTAAAATCTGTTGGTACGCAGAGCAACTCCCTCCCGTTTGTGAACCGAACGACAGGCCACAGCGAGTCATCATATTTCGCGGCCGCCTGTCCTGGATCACGCTCGGAACCACGCAGTCCCTCTTCTGTAGCGATCTCCATCTTGTTTCGCATTGCCTCTTGAGAAGTGCAGAATCTGACAACTTGTCCAACCGAACCATTGACCAAATGTCCTTGGACCATGTTCTGAGTAAGTGAAGTTTAGTTCCAAAAGAAAGCGACAGACTTTAAAACATACCTTGATTAACATAACCTGCGCACCAACCTGTATTGCATTAAGCAGATATCATTTAACAAGTTGACCAAATAAACCTTCAGTTGAATGATCTGCGGAGCGACAAGGCGCCCTAGCAATCTCTCCATTTGTTGCTGAGATACCCGGTTCCCGCTCGAATCATAAGCTGCAACATCGGTAGCGTTGTATTGTACCGCTTGACCAGAAAGTGCGCGCAGCCTTGATTCATTTGCGCGGTCAACTTCAACCCGAGTTGAGTATCTGGGACGCAGTCAACATACGTTGCGAGAGATCAAAATGTGGTAATACATTTGCGTTGGACTGATCCCGTCGTCGTAAAGTAACGGTCTAGAGAGGTTCCGAAAAGCTTGGATGGCATGTTTATCAAGTTTCCCCAAGCGCATGTTGTTTAACATGTCCACGAATTCTGTTGGTAACAACTTTTTGTATTCGTCATTCCTTGAGGAAAATAACAAATACCTTGTTCTTTTTGCCGGAATACCTTCGTGAGCATAACAGGACGCTTGATACACCGGTTCCAACTCTCTGCCTCAAAGGCAAAGATTGGTGGTACGGGGTTGCCGTTTTTGTCACGGTCAGGAACTGGTGGCAGTTGGCAAAAGTCACCAGATAAGACAAGCTAGTGATGATGTGAGCCTCCCGGAGCACAACTGAGATGCTACGCATGACCTGTATACCGCCGAATGGTTTATCACTGTTCCTTAGCATTCGAGCAATAAATTCCTTCGTATCTATTAGCACTACGCACTGAATTTCAAAGAAATACTCACAAGCTTATCAAAAAGGACACCATCGAGCATAGATACTAGACACAAGAACTATTAGCAGGCATCACATGCTTATAAAATCCTCGCACTTTCATCCAAAATGAGGGTCTCTACCCTTCGCCAGCGATCAAGCACAGGTCGTAACTTCTCCTGACCAAGAAATTTACCTACAAGTTTCTTTGCATCTTCTTTTCCAATGCCAATGCCTGCCCATGAATGCAATGTCGTGCCGCCAATGTTTACCGAAGCGATGCCAGTGGATGCAGTGATGGCAAGGGTAGGACACCCTTTCCCTCCACAAGCATCGATGATAGAGCGAAGTAGGACCGACTTTCCTGTCCCTAATAAAATTCAGCTTCGTCAGGATGAAAAAGAGCCAGTGTTTGTACCAGCAGAACCGGTGAAGAAGATGTTTTCTCTCCTCTGCACCATTTCTAGGACAGCTCTTTGTTCCTTGGATAGGATGACAGTGGGAGTCTGCACTTGAAGAACAGGCTCTGGAGGTGAAACAGGTGCGCCTCGTTCGCCGGGTGGTTCAACAGGGTGTTTTTGAACTCGTATTGCTGCATCTAATTGCGAAGGGTTCTCTGGATGAGACGGGGCACCTGAAAAACAGGTCAGACAAAGTCCAGATTGATATACATACTTAATGACTCCCATCCAGACTTACGTTCCAGCCGATGGGATGCGGAAACCCATTGTTCTGCGTCTCCTCGACAGCTGAAGCTCTTGAATATAGCTGAGGGCCATCTTGAAACCTAAGAGTCACGTCAGAGACGTGAATTTGAACCAGGCTATATCTTACATTAGCCTTGCACTTTTGGTTCTTTGAGTGACCTCGACAAAGCGAAAGAAGAGAGCCTGAACTCACCTCGTCCCAAGTCTCATATATATTTGGTCCTTGGCGTCCTACACGGACGGCGTAGTACTTTTTTCGCGGGGCTTTTGGCATGACCAGCCTCAGGTGGAGTTAGACGCGACTATCAATCGCGTGGCGTCGTGCGGGGTGTGACATCACGTCCTTGGACAAATAAATCAATACACAAGCTAACAAGAGGCTGATAGCTGTCTCCCAGAGTAATTAGCTGCCATCTTCCCCCTCACAATTAACCTCCCTCTTCCCTGTCACTCAGTACTCCTTCCGATGATGTCGCCGGCATAACCAGTCACCTTCGTTTATCTAGAAACAAGGCTCCCAAAGCCACTCATGCCTCGCCTCGCCTCGCCCTCGCCCTCCTTCCATTTGATTATGGGCCAATACTCAGAGGCATCCGCTACCAGCCACGGGTATCTGTGTCACATCGGTAACGCCCAACAATGCATCCTTCGCCTGCTTTTGGAGTGCGAGGATGCCATTCGCACCCTGCAGTGTTTGGCGCGTGATTTCCTAGCCACCAAAAACGCCTGGAATTTTATTTTGCAGGACAATGTGCACCCAAGATCCAGGCGTGGCGCCGTCAAGTCACTATCACCCTGTGGGTGATTCGCCTCCAAACTGCCGCTCGCATGGCCCTGAAGTGAAGGCAATAGCTCACCTATCTTGTGCGCATTCGGGCTCTTGCGCAAGATAGCATCCTTGTTCTCCAAGCCCAATACCGAGGAGTACTCGATCGTGCGTAACCGGATCCGGACGCAGCTTGCAAAGCTGGATGACATGTCTTCCGCCATCGTCCGAATTCAAGCCGCAGATCGGACATATATCGCTCGTAAACGCCTCCTCAACTCACCTGTGCCGCACTCGCCCGTAACCGAAACCGGAAGCAATAGGAGAATTTTTAGTTCGTAGCACGGGACGTCACAGGTTTGCAAGCCGTTGTTAGAGGCTATCTGGTGCGCAGGACCTAAATTGCGTGGCGCGATCATCTGTGGTATAGTTAGCCTATCGTGGCAATGCTGCTGTTGCTGGATGTATCCGTCGTGTTCTGTATAATATCCATGCGAACACGCTCTTGCATCCACCATCCGTCATATAGGCTGTTCGAGTCTGCTCCAAAGAGCATTTCGGTACGAATTGAACACACATTCCATAGTGCCATATCTTGTTCTTTCGAGTCTACAAGTGAAATTGGTCGTCAAAATTTAGCAGTGCGTACATCCTCTACCAACCACGAGCAGCCACTTGTCAGTTTAGGCTGGAGATACAGCCTAAGCAAGTCGCCACAGAAACCGGGATGCAGAGTAGGGCTAGACAATTTCTACGAAATTAGCCGGAAATATTCCCTCTTGATCATTAACCTTGCCCTTCCACCTAGGTCGCTTGAGTTGTGAAAGGTTACGACACGGCATAGACTTACCAATCGTCAGTGCTGTCACTCTTTCGAGTAACGATTATCACGTCTCCCTTTGAAAACGACAAATCCCCCGGCTGTCAAGGACTAAGGTGACGATACTTGGTATATCGAATCAGACCACACCTGAATAGCTTTGAATTCGTACAAGGCAATCGCACGGGCAACGCCTTCATGAGGGGAAAGTGGCTCGCTTAGCTCAAGCTTCGTCTTGAAGCGCGGTGAGTGTTTGACAGTATCACGATAGTATTCAAGGTCGTCCTCTAGTGGTGGTGTAGTCGAGAAGGGGTTCGTATAATTACTGAGATGATCCCTTTGTCCAGTAGAATACCCCAGTTTAGGAGCGCTCATGGAACGCGAATGGGAGACCGTCTTGTCCGAAAGGGTTGAGTGAACTGAACGGAAAGGTGGTAGTGAATTGAAAGGGGATTCAGGGTCGTAAGAGTCCACGGGATGCGAAATGCTTGTGGAGGCCTCTACGCTGTGCGACGGGCGGTGTGTAATCTGCTTTACAGAACTTGAACCAGATTCAAATTCTTCGTCAAAACCAGAGCGGCGAGGCGGTGTCCCGTCAATATCTCCCCATTGGGTTGGGCCGTGGTCGTCTGGACCATTAGCAAAGTAAGAGCCAGTATTTGTCGGCGTGCCCCAATGTCGCGGTGGAAATTCTCCATCCTTTTTCTTTTTCCCGAGGAAGGAAAACCGCTGTGGCTTTGAACCAGTCGCAATGGTTGTGTCGGTACTGCCGAATGCATATGGCGCTTGTTCTTCGACTCGATCGTCAATCCAATCCCGAACTCCAGGCCGATGTGTGCATGATTCCAAAGTTTTCACCAGGGGCTCGGCCCAGTCTGGACTTGGTATAACTCCACTGAGAAGCATCTTAGCCGTGACGTTTTGACTATAAGCGAGAGTATTGGCATCTTGCCGCTCGACGATAACAGATCCTTCAACAGACACTCCTCCAAAGAGTCCACGTGTCTTTGAATAGCTATACCTGTTACGAACAGTGAAATGCGAACCAATGCATGGTAGAGAAACGGCTTACATTGCAGCGAGCTTGCCGCTAGAATTCAACGAACCGATTGCCTCCCCGTTCCGGCCTAAAGGTCCCACGGCAATACTCATGTTTCCTCCTAGAGTTAATGAGCCAGCTGACATGAAAGATTTCTAACGGGTCAAAATCAGCGATGCCTATTGAACATGCTCCTTGAACCCACAACTGCCTGTGTTGGCATGAGCTAATGATCTTGACATGCAAAGAGAGCGACCTTACGGCAGCAGAATTCAAAACAACCAGAAAATCGGTCATCTCTGCCCCAAGCTGACCGCCAACGCCCAGGCCAGCAGAACCGATCGCGCTAGGAGCAGACCAAGCTAGAAAATGACACTAGTTGTCCAGCGATATCTTGTGGCTAGTGCAGAACTCACATCCATTCGGGAGTTTTGCAATGACAATTCCAGTCCCAGCTCGCGCTGAGAAGAGGAACCCAGCTTTGAAGATAGTGAAGATCGCAAATCCTTTGGCATTTTGCAGGACACTGCGTGGTATGATCTGAAATACACGAGCATGAAAATATGTGGTAATCGAATCACGAAGCTGCTCACACCGTCCAGACGGTTGTTCTTGCTATCGACGAAGGAAGAGACTGTGATATTCAACAAGCGAAGCTCGCAGCAAGGTCCATACTCACGTATCTTGGCAGCTTTCTGGCATTCTTTGGGTAGCGTCTGCGGTAACGGCGAGTTCAACTTCATTGTCTCCACTGAGCACTGGTCGTAAATTAGGTTACACGGCGCCTTTGCTTGACTGAGTGGATGTGATGCGCAGTCGGCCGTGCGGCAAGAAAGTCACCGTGAGCGGCATGATGAGAGCTTTGTCATTGGTGTGACATGTGACATCGTGACCGACACCGAGACAAGGTTCTCTAGTTGCCTCGAAACAAACATGACGTACTCTAACGCTACGTACCACTCAGGGGTTCAGATGGTACACCCCGACCGGGCATGGTGCCCAGTTACTTTGATCATCTAACAACCTCCAACCAGCAGCCGGAACTCCTCCTGGCCGCGTAGTTTCATTCTTCACAGTGGAGCCACTCGCGTGTAGTTCTGATGCCAGTGGTTGAAATTCATCAGTCATGAGTGTCCGTAGGCGTTCTTCCATGTTTACGAGATCGTGCGCTTGCCAGGGCTATGATGGTGATTATTAGATCACCAGGGAAAAAATAGTACCCACGTACTTGTGAAGGGACGGCCGTCACAGTGGACTTCAAGAGCTTGACACAGTCCTCCAGCTCCTTTGAACCCACCGAAATTGCCCGTAAGAGATCATTTAAACTACCCAAAAATCATCAGTGTCGACGAGAACGAAGCAAATATACCGTACATTTTTGTTTCTGGTCCGGAATTATGTCCTGGGATAAAGATCGGAGCTACTTGAAGAATGACTTCTTTCCTCAAATCAGCTCCATGTTCTGATTCGTCGGTCCAAGTCCGTGCCGCCCAGGCCACCCAGCGCGCAAGATATTCGCTGTAAATAGCATTTCTGGACAGACTTTTAGAATCTAGCTCGATGATATTTATATCCATGTTTGACCCCGTCAGACCATCCAATAAAACTGAGATGATCTGACTAATGAAGATTGATGGGAATGCAGCATGGTTTGCGTGAAGTTGCACAAGGAGGGGCGTCCACAACGCAAGACTGGCGGATGTGGGCAGGAACGGATCTGCGGGAGTGTGGCATTTTCTAGGGGATGATCAATAACGGACGCCATAGTCAATAACGAATTCCGACCTCTTAGACACGGGAACAAGAACACCTCTTTCAACAAGAGCATTACAAATATTATCCAGTGCCCATTTTTCTTTGATGTCAGCTCGGGTAGAGGCGGAATTGTCGTCGAATCCCCATCCAAGAGGATTGACGGCTAGTTCTGCTGAGACCTTTACTTCTGTTATCCAGCGTTCAATATCGCGCATTACTGAATCAATGTCGCCTTGATGATGTTTGCGTAACGTGCCATCTCGGGCGACAGCCTTCATGAGAATTTTGTATGACTTCAAAATCGGCGCGACGGGGCGCAGTGACAACGATGACGTTGATGTGGGCACGGAAGGATTGAGGGTCGGATGGAAATAATTGTTCAGAAGCCACAAAAGGGACTAGAATGGAAGAGAGGATGAGGCAGAACCACATGTCTGATTTAATGTCGCCAAGTACCTCTCTGCAAGCCTCTCTGAGCAACTCCAGGCTGGGCAAATCCTCGTGGGTTGCTGCGTGCCTGAGCTCCACGAGCCACGATGGTAAGCCAAGCTGGTTGGCTATGGCGGCTATGGATCTTGCATACGCGCCGGTTTGCAAAGGATCTACTAATCCATTGACCATCCGGATAATCGCTGCTGCATAGGTGTGTCGGAGACAGAGGGCAGTGTTTGTAGAGGGTCCATCTCTGCAGGATGCATCCAGCATGCGTGCCGCCAATAGGGCTAAGGTGGAGTCAAGGGCATGAGGAAGTGGCGTCACTGCTTTCCATGCTGATAACTGGAACAAATGAATTTAGACGGGTGCGATATCATAGGTGGGACTCACCCTATTGATTGCCAGTGTTTTGGTTCCCAGATCTTCTTCCTCGGCGTAAATCCATGAACACACCTGCTCTAATTCGCCAATGTGAGCCCAGGGTACTCGTCGTGGTAGCCGCATTGCTCCTGGATGAATGAACTTCAGTAATAATATCACGAATTCACGCACATAAAAGACCTCACATTCACAGGTGAAAATTACGTTGACTATCAAAGCCGACCGCCGAGGGCGGTGGTTACACGGGTGCTGAAGGGCAGTGGCTGTACGGTACGCGACATACCAAGTCCCGGCGTAAAGTCGTGAAAGCACTCTCTGTTTCCATGCCAGCCAAAGTACGTATTCATAGTGCATTCACCTCACGCTTTTCGGCGGTCCCGATAGGCTATACATTCTATCTATGGACCTGGTAGTCCTTCAAGTCACCACTGAAACATTGGCCGCAAGACTCAACCACTACAACTTTGCATCCGCAGCGTGCAGTACAAAATGTGGGGATGCATACCTGTGGCGTGCGCATTCCGGACGTAATATCCCCTGACAATACGCAGTGTCTGGTAATTGTCGGTACACCGCGCACTGCCTCCATCAAAATCAGAAGAAGCATGGGTAGGGCAAACATCACTGCCTCTCTAGGGTCCTGGCTTCCTACATAAAGGTCGGACCCTTGTCCCGCCATCCTCATTATCTTTCTCTCGCCGTCAGCATCAACTCTTCTGCAGCTCTTCAAGATGGCCCTCAACACCCAAGGCATCATATCCGTCGTGACGATCGTAATATATGTCCCCATCCTCATCCTGGCCTTTCGCGTATGCTCAAGATATGGCATAAAGGAGAGGGGATGGCTATTGCTTGTCATTTTCTCGTTGAGTGAGTCCTAACCTCCCAATTTTTATTTTCTTTACTTACAATTTGCAGTCCGAATCGTCGGCGGTGCACTATTAGTTGCCGCAGAGCTGATTGTTCCAGCTGTGACTGGACTGTATATTGGTGGTTACGCCCTGGAGGCATCAGGCTTATCGCCTTTGTTACTGAGCACGCTCGGATTATTGGAAATCATGTGAGTCCATTTAGAATCATCCCACCTCCCGCTGGTAAACTGACGTTTTCTTAGAACTGAAGGGCCAGACAGGCAGAAGAAAAATGGTCGCCTATTCAGGATTCTGCACCTCGTTGGATTGCTTGCCCTGATTCTCATGATCCTCGGTATAACTAGCACGAGCGCCAGCTCACAATCTAGTTCCAACACGGAACGTCGCGTCGGTGTACTGCTTTTTGCTGGACTGTACATCGTGTTGGTTGTCACCACTGTTATGCAATGGGCCAATCGTTACTACGTCATGAAGTACCGCAAGCAGGTATGCAGCCACATTTCATCGTTACTTCGTCCCAGCTAATCTTTTGAACAGCTACTTGTTGCAGTTACAGTTGCTCTACCCTTCCTCGCAGTCCGCACGCTGTACAGTGTGCTGTCCACCTTCTCATCCAGCTCATTTGGCGTCTCGTCCACCACGACCACGACCCATAACGACAGCCCTCTGGCAAAATTCAACATGTTCACAGGAGAATGGCAATTATACGTCATCATGGAAGTCGTCATGGAGTATGCTATCGTGCTCATCTACACGTTGGCCGGCAACGTGTTACGCTTGGACCAAGACTACAAACTACAAGAAGAAGCCGACGAATACCCCTTGTACCGCCAACCCTATTGAGCAGTTCACTACACAAAGGGAAGCTTGCTGTGGCGCAGATCATACCTGCAAGTATCGTAGGATGGCGAATGGTTCGAGGCTATTGGACGTTTATCTCAATGATCAGAGGGCTACGGTAGATGTTCTGTACTCTATGTAATTTATTCAAAACGAGAGCGACCGCACGGACTATTAATGCCAGTATCTTCATTCATGAATCATATACATAGTAATTGTCTAAGGAATGTCAGAGCTGCATAGTCAAGCATTCCCTAAGCTGCCTCTACAAGCAGTCACCAATCGGTCTAGAGAGTGCTCCGGCTTAATTGAGCTCCTGATACGACTATCCTTTTTCCCTGCAAGCTGTATACCCATGGCCAAGAGGAAGCTGGCGGAGAGTTACTTTGCTGACGCAAAGCTCAGTGAGGGCACTTGTGAGAAATTGAGCAGTAAAAAAGGCGAGCTTTATACATCATGCGTATTACGTAATAGACGCAAGAAAAACTATCCTTAACCGATAGGTATCAGTGCTCGGACGGAAGTCGGATGTCCATCTGGTACTTTCCAAAGCCAAAAAGGCCCTATCAAACAATATTGGTGAGCAGGTCAGATTCGCCTTGCCGCGCAACTTGCGCCTTACCGGCAGGATCGCCTACAGCCAGTGGTCAAAGCTTTTTCCATCATAATAAACTGACGACCTACCACGGTCATGGTGAGCACCAGTCCAAGCTCCGACCACCCCTGTTGCGCTTGCTATGCCTCCAATTTGTACCCCTTCTGAGCTGTAGACAATCGAGATTCAGTTAAACGCCCGAGTGTCTGACGAGAGAAGACAAGGATCACCTCCACTGCATATGTCCTTCGCTCGCAGACGTCTGACGTTTCCCCAACATCAATCGATTTCATGTAGGAAGTAAAACACACTAAAAGACCTACAAATCGCCAGCGCACCACGCCGTTCTCAGCCATGTGCACTGATCCAACTACCGTGGCTTCCCTGCCTTGAATACCATGGGATGACCCAGAAAAGTAGAGTGTGGGATACTTTGTATCCTCACGCGGGGGGAATCTATCGAGTGTGTAGTATTTTGGCACTGCGTCCGGACTTATCAGGTGCAACTTGAGCTCGATCAAACGAGTGGCTTCAGAAAAATTGGGATCTTCAAAGAACGACCCAGCCTGCAAACGGTCGTCGTGCCTTCGGATGGAAAACTGGAAATGCACGCGTCAATCGTGGCTCATCAATATGTCTGAAAAAAAAACGATCTACGTTGAAAGCTAGCATACAGAGTCAGAAAGACAGTGACTCGCATATTATGCTACTCACCAAACAAATCGCTTTATGACATATGTTCATTCAGCTTCTGTATGTCCTGAGACGTGAAAAGACACACCGATAATCCATAAACGAGACGATCCGCCTCCAATTCCCCTCTACCCCTGCCCAATCATGGGGAGCCAGGGTGGTTGAATGGGGGGCAGAATATGCCCGAGTTGCTTCGAGACCGCAAGGGGGTCTTGCATCCCGAAAATGCCGTGAATGATCCATGAGATTGAAGGTTATGACATTCATGATACATTCTACATGGGACCAGTCCACCTCTCCTGTCTTCGGTACGAAGGGTCCCCAGTCACTAAGCCTGTTGTATTGACTGAGGTCGTACACCCGACACCTGCTGCTGGTACGCATCGATGGCATGCGTGAGTTTACTTCTTCTTCGTCGGCACAATCGTTGGGTGTGAGTGCTAGATGAGAGCGAAAGCAAGCGAGTGTTTGACTGGTGAGACGCTCGGTGAAGGGGGGCAGCTGTAACATGTTCGTGGATGCTAATACGTCCGTCACCCACCGTATATTGGAAGACGGAACGCATTCACAACCTTGCAGGACAGGTAGGGCGGATCGCACTACGTCCAGAAAAGTGACAAGAGCTGCCTGAAGATCCTCGGAGGTGGATCGGGCATTGCGCGCGATGAGTTCTGCATGTACTCTGCGCTGAAGTTCCGTTTTCCAGTCGAACTCGAGGTCTTTGCGGAAACCTTCACGCGTTTTCCGGGGGTCATCGAAGGGGAACAGGAGGAATAACTGGCGCCAGAGATACTGATCCGTGGTGTCATTTACGAGCAACCGTGCCGCGCGACAAGTCTGAGCAAAAGAGGCAACGTCACAAGGGCGACAGAAAGCAAGTGCTTGCTCTACGATCTCTGTCGGTACAGACCAGAACCCGATGTTCGAAGGCGACATCAAGACGCTGTGAAAGGACATGAGGTAACGACCACCGCAAAGGGGAAACGAGTACTTATCCTGCGGGGGACAGATGTGAACACGTAGTAGTCAGCAGGTCTGATATCAGGAAAAGTTCGGGGAGCTTTCCAATTTCTTCCGCATGAGATCGGAGATATAGGGACCGGCAATCCCCACCGTGACGCCCAAGTACTTATTTGCCATATCTCCAGCTCACGCCCCTTCTATATGGAGATTGTGCTTATGATGGACAGGCGCTGGGATTACGGATAGATATTTGTTGCCAATGGACTGGGGTCAGGTTGGCGTGTTCTTGATTCACCAGTCTGAAAACAGCACGGTTTGTGCGAGGAACTATGTCGCGTTCCACGGGTCATGTTGAACATGTCGAACATGTTACATGGTCTAGGGTGGTGTGACGTTGATCGACGTGACAAGGCGTTACGCTCGTGACCAGTAACTTGGTCCTCGCTCAAGGCGTATGCAGCATGCGAATCACCACTTCTAAGATGTATTCGTTGATCTTGTGCGTCTCGTTAATCACCCCGTCAATCGCATTCCAGCTTCCGTTCAACCTCCCGTTCTTCAAATCCACTCAGACAACTTTTGTCGAAGAGCAACCAACGAGTACAACCTCTCGTATAGCCGTCATTGGAGCGGGCGCTGCAGGTTCATCTGCGGCTTTCTGGATTTCAAAGGCTAAGCAGAGATCCGGAATTGACATCGAGGTGGATGTCTACGAGCGCGCGTCTTACATTGGGGGTCGTGAGTGTTGTGTTCCGTCAGTCTCCGAACTTCATTGAGGCGTTTTCCAGGGAGCACAACCGTCTATCCTCATGATGATCCTACTTATGCGCCAATCGAACTGGGCGCCTCAATATTTGTCGATGCGAACAAGAACCTGATGAGAGCGTCAAAGGAGTTCAATCTCACCCTCTATGACTTCGTTGACGAATTCTCGGACATGGGTATATGGGACGGCAGCAAGTTCGTCTTTGTTGTAAGTATTGTGTGCCCATGTCAAACGAATACCGGTCATCTCATTGACGTTTGACTGAAGCTGGATAACACCAGCTATACCAAGAGTTGGTGGACGACACTCAAAATCTTGTGGAGATATGGATATAATGCTCCGCTCAAGGTCCAAAAACTGTGAGTTGACAGCATTCTTCCATGTTACTCTGCTCATGCGCTTCAAGTGTTCAAAACATGGTTTCGCAATTTGTGCGCTTGTACACAACAGAATCACCCCGGTGGGACGACATAGCAGACCTCGCCACCACGTTTGAATGGGACAGATTATCCAATTCCACGTGCATCGATTACCTCAACGCGAACGGCGTTTCTGAACTGTTTGCACAAGAGATGGTCGAAGCCTCTACACGCGTCAATTATGGTCAGGTACGGTTATTCTTTTCGAGCTAGAGCCAAAAAAGCAGGAAGCTTGACTAATCAATTATGTCTTCTAGGATGTCGGTAAAATCCATGGGTTGGGGTGCATGGTATGCATGGCTGCTACCGGTGCTTCCAGCGTGGCGTCGGGCAATTTCCGCATATTTGAGAATTTCCTCAACAACTCAGACGCCAACGTCCATCTCAACACAGAGGTGCGGCAACATTATCTGTAATCTGGTCTAAAATCTGGTTGACGTTATTTTTTATAGGTCAAAGAAATCACCCGCGTTCCCGACTCATCTCTCTGGACTGTTCATACTTCATCGGGAACCCAAGTGTACAAAGGCATTATTCTTGCTGCCCCTTTCCATCAGACGGGCATTGCGATTTCGTCGGAGCTCGCGGATCGAATTCCTCCACAGCCATACATTCATCTTCACGTCACTCTCCTCACCACTCGCAATGACACGATGAAAACGGAATACTTTGGCTTGTCCCCGGGCGACCATGTACCAAAATCAATTCTTACAACTTCGCAGGGTGTACACTCTGGCGGGCCCGAACCCGAATTCAATTCACTCTCGTATCACGGACATGTTCGTAAAACTAACGAGACCGGTCAATGGAATCATGAAGATGAGTGGTCTGTCAAGATCTTCTCGAAGCAGCGTATCTCCGATGAGTGGCTTTCAAAGGCATTTGACCACGTCGGTTGGGTATACAGGAAAGAGGTAAGTGTTTGAGCACTATTCGCTCCTTTCCTTTACTTAGATGTGGCGCCAGTGGGATGCGTACCCAGTGCTACCCCCTACTGCCAAGTTTCCCCCAGTCAAGATTGACCAAGGATTCTACTACGTGAACGCGTTTGAACCGTGAGTCGCCTTGGTCCCTCAGTTTTTGAGTTGCCTGACGAAATTACCCGTAGCTTCATATCGACGATGGAAACTGAAACTATCGCCTCCCGCAACGTTGTCGACCTGCTTTTGCACGAAGAATTTGGGTCGGGCATATGCGGCTCCTTGATCTCTGGCTCCGACGCTGATGTTCCAGAAAATATTACCCGCGTTTCAGAGAGTAGTGATTTTGTGCTGGGATGGGACTGCTGAGGACGATCTTTTTTTTACTGACTACTTCTCACTTGGTAACATATTGTATTCAGAGGACTCGAAGAGCTAGATTGCATATCTCATACGTTTGGTTGTTTTGTCACGACCGCTCTACGACAACACAAGAGAGAAAACGGGTTTGAAGAACGTATTCTGATTCAGCTGCCAACCAGTTGTTTCCTTTTCTTTTCGACCTCTTTTCGCATCTCTCTTTCTCTTCCAGGGGGATTTTTAGAGGGTGCCAGTGATTTCAGATGTAACCTCGTCCACGGTTTTTTCTGGAATCAGCTCGAGCGGTGGGTCCTCTTTCAAGTTACCCCTGCGATGAACCTCCTGTTGGGTGTCTCCGTGGGTATGGGTGATATCCATCATTTGTATCTCGAACGCCTTGTCACTCAGAGGGCCGAGCTCGAGGGCAGTCCGGTCGGAGTAATCTCTCCGCACTTCGATATAGTCATTTGCATACTCCCCGATCTGTTGCAAAAGATCATGTACGTCACGTGGAATCTTAAGCATCATAGGCTCACCTCGACCCCGTCCAAACCGAGGCTTTCGCCCTCCGGCGTGGTCTTCAGATGAAGGCCAGGGATTACATCGACGACTTTGGCAATAACCGCTGTGACCACAAAGGTGTAAGCGCACGTAGCGCAGACATAGCCAAATTGAATATATAGTTGTTTGTAGTTATGGTCAACCCAACCACCGTTGACGTTGATGTTTACACCGTCGAGGGAAATGATGTTCTGTGAGGCGAAGAGGCCGTTCGTAAGGAGACCGATGACACCGCCAATAGCATGCTCAGCAAAGAGATCAAGCGAATCGTCGATCCTTAAAAATAATTTGACTTTGGAAACAGGTTAGATGATAAATCGGCTGAATCAATAGGACCTTACTTTTAACCGCATAGTGACAAGCTGCGCCAGTGATGATACCCATGATGACAGCCGGCCACGGTTGGATAAAGCCTGACGCTGGAGTAGCGGCCACCAAACCAGCGATAGTTCCCGAGCAGAAGCCGACCATGCTGTACTTGCGCTCCAAGCGAAAGTCAAGGAGACACCAAACGATCCCACCGAAGGCGGCTGCGAGCATGGAGTTCCATATTGCCATGACTGCACGGAGGTTCGCACCAAACGCACTGCCTCCGTTGAACCCGAGCCATCCAAACCAAAGAATGAAAGTGCCAAGGTTGACCATAGACACGTTGTGGGGTCTAAAGTTCTGCAACTCTTTCTCTTGCCGTCGCCCGAGAACCCAGGCGTACGCAAGCCCGCCGACTCCGCTGCCGATCTCGACGGGGCCTCCGCCTGTTCCAACGTCAAATAAATTATGTGACAGGGATCAAATACAAGAAGTGGCTTACCGGCATAATCCAAAACGCCCCATTTATATCCCCAGCCGTTTATATTCCACGCCCAACAAGCCAAGGGACAGTACACGAGGGTCATCCACAAAAATGTGATGACCATAGCAGGGAGAACCCTGCCACGTTCCGCGATCCCACCCACCAGGATTCCCACTGTTACGCAAGCAAATTCCATTTGATAGAAGCTGTACAACAGGGCTGGAATCAGGGGTGATCCCGGAGATGGATCATCGAGGACATTCATCAAGCCAAAGTTGGCGAGATTTCCGATGAATCCGTTGGTCGCAGTCGGGGAGAAGGCCAAAGAATAGCCCCAGAAGTACCATTGGAAAATGCATACGGCGTTGCTTGCAGTCACGGCCCAAATCAACGACAACGCAGACTTTCTCCTAACCAAACCAGAGTAAAGAAATGCTACAAAAAAGGGGGTCAATATATATTTGCTGAATCCTCAGGATAGGGTTGTGCTAACCAAGACCGGGGATCATGAAAGAAACCATAGCGCCTGCGACGATAATAAAAGATACATCGCCACGGTCGAATCTGGTGGCGAAGATAACGGTGAATTTGAAGATAAAGTTGCTAGGTGTTCATTGGCTCACTGATTGGCATCTCCTGGGACACAGCAAGATAAGGAGGAAAAGGTGGGCACAGCGCTGATAAGTGAAGCGATCTAGGTGAGTGAATGGGACCCACTTGTCAAAAGTGTGTGAGTCCTGTTAAAAAAGCCGCTAAGCGTCATGAGAGGTGGCGACAGGAGCTGATCTGCGAGTGTTTCGATGCTGATTAGTGCTAACTTTCTTAACGCCTTGGAGGTCAGGAGCTGCGAAAGAATAAGCAGTCATGGCCTGTTTAAATGGGGCCTGAGATGGGTATACCCGGGTAGCACCCGGGTGTCCCCACACGGGTTTGGGATGCATCTCGACAGCGACCATACCCGACCCGGATCAGATAGTAGTGGGGTACGGGTCAAACCGTCTGATTTGTTTTACGTCGGCGGGGCGCCAGTCGGGATTTTTTATCAGGACAAATCACTTGGAATGGACGTTAGGAATCAACATTTCGACGATGTTTAAAAAGTCACAGGACGCACCCATCGCAATCCGATAGACTTCAGAGTCATCAGTGAGTGCGTAATATTTTCCGATCATCAGTAAAGCTGCATGCGCTGCCATTCGTATCACGTCGGCCAAGTTTACATTATTCCTCACGCCTTTGAGCTCGTGCTCCATGTCCTCGAGCATAGGTATCACTTTATATATCAAAGGAACCTCTGCCGTGGAGAATAGGCCTGACACTTGCTTGTAGATCTGTTCGTTGTACATCAACTGAAAACAATAATCGGGTGTCCATATATATGTACATACCACCAACACGTCAGTGAGACTGGCTGCAAGCTTCCACTGCTCAGAGGTTAAGTTATATTCCTCAAGCCCGTAGTCAGGATCTTTCACGGAGCTTGGGACATAAAATCAGAGCGCGACGTGAGCCTGCAAGCATACGAAATCTGAGTTCCATCGTGTTGGGACACGCCGACTCGGATGGAGCGCAGTTTTAGTGACAGCCGGTGCATTGGGTTGGCTCTGTTTTGCGATGATGTGGTTGTGAAAAGTTCCCTGGAGGTGGCCATGTGTCTGTCGTGCTAATCCAGCCACCTAAGGATGTCCGATTCAGCATCAAGTATTCAAAATAAGATTCAACATCATCATCATATCACTGACCTTTGCCATGAATGAGGCTGCCTCTACTTTAATTCTTGTCGGGGAGGCACGTTAATTCCGTAGAGCTCCCTGGACTCCTGTGCATATAAATTCCTTTCACTGCCGCTGCATTATGTGCAGCTTTGGCCTCGTCAGGCAGTGGTGTATCTACTAGTACATTAGTCGGGAAATCTATGTCGTTATTCAAATTCATGCTCACGGTCAAGAATTCTGGCTCAGGCTCCACCACAATGTTTTCTGTATCACCCTAAGAAGGATTTTTTGAACCACATTTATTCTTCCTTTCCGACCCAGACACCTCGACAACCTTTCTTCGAGTGCCTTGAGGGTAGAAAAAAGAAAGAAAAGCCTATGAAATGTATGAGAGATGCTATGACTCCGGGGATGCTGACATAATAGAGCATTATTGTCGCACCTTTGCAACCAACCCATGGTTCTTACTGATATCCTACTTACAAGACATAATTGCATCACGAGATTCCAGATTTCTGATAATACCTTATCACGATGACAAAGTTCAAGGTGGTGTACAAGTTGACAACAATAGTCATATGAGATGAAATGAAAACCAGGAAGCGACGCACTGGCACATCAAATCAATGAAGTAATAGCAGTTCAGGATTGCTTTGAACCATCACCTGCATTTCCAACATGAGGCGCTTTACACCCCCGGAACATCTTGGAAAACCATTCGCTATACCGACGGTGGCTGGTCCGCTTGATACCCCTCAAAATGTCTTCATCGAACGACTGCAACGATATGGGAAGGGTAGTCTCATGCAAACGTAAAGCAGTGAGGTCAGGGGGAGATTCCACCATATCGCGGATGATTATTTCGCAGTACGAGATAACGGCGGCCTTCACTTTGTCGAGATCCTGGAGGAGCAAGGCCTCCACATTGTCCCAGCCAGCATTGCCGGGTGACGTCTTGGAGCATGTTAGTATGAACGGTAAGCTAGTCAGTAACGTACTCACAGAAATTGCATAATGATCTCCAGAGTCAGCATCGACATCCTGGTCGGAATCATCGGCCTTGAGCCAAACGTGGTAGGTAACCTCCTTGATCGAGCACCACGCGTGGCCGCCAGCCATCAAAGGCTCGGGTGAAAAAATGTTGCTTAACCTCGTGACGGGGTAAGCCCTGTGATAGTAAGAACTAGAGCTTATGAACGAAACGTAATCCAAACGGTCGCCAGAAAGGGCCTTCCGCGTCTCGCTTGTGAATGTCGGACTTTTGTAGGGAGGGGCTTCCTTGATATCTATGAGGATAGCCATACACATGGAGGGATACGCATTTGCAAGAGCCCTAAGCTCATTTTGAGCATCCTCGAAGGTCTGGGAAAATGCGATCTGGCAGATGATGGGATAAATGGGAGCCAACAAGTCGCCACTCGCAGCGAACTCCAGGGAGACATTGGGGATGATCGTATCTTCATCAGTGCTCAGCACTATGTTGTGATGAACTTGAGAGATGACAAGCTCCTCCGGGTAGGGAAGGCAGATTCCCTGGGTTGTGAACATCTTGTCGACAGATCAAATTGGGGTTTCGTGAACATCAGATGGCCACTTGGCGAAGAAGATCCCCGTCTTGCCGAAGTGAGAGAAGCTGGTTCATTTTTAGGTACGGTTCATAGGAAGAAAAAAAAAGGACATACCGTGGCTTTCCCCATACCTTTGGGCGTCGAGAAACGATCTCTATAATAAGATTGAATTGATCAGGCGAAACTAACGATAATTTCTGCGAATGAAATGAAAGAGTTGGTAAGAGCCACTGCGATACTGTCATAGCATGGAGGTAGCATCACTCGCCAAGATATGCTGGCCCTCTTCACGCCCCTTGTACAGTCGGACAAGATGTGCAACTGCGCCATCACACGATTCTGGAAAGATCGTTCATAAGCCGCGATATAGAAGGTACTCAGAACACCGGCCACTCACTGAGTTCGTCAACGGATAGTGCATCAAGGAGACTTGTGATAACTACTGGATCTGGTATCTCAGCCGTCTCATTGACATCAGTGGCGGTAGGATGTGTAGTTGGCGTGGCAACAGAGAAACTTCCTGGAGAAACAGTTCTGCTGCTCATGTCTTTCAACACAGGAGGCTTTGATGCAGCGGGACTTCTGCGTGGTTTCAACAGACCGAGCTATTGCGACGTTCGACAGTGTTACCCACGTTTCAGAGAGTATTGGTTTTGCATTGGGATGGGACTGCTGAGGATGATCGTTTTTTTCCACTGACTACTTCTCACTTGGTAACATATTGTATTCAGAAGACTCGCAGAGTTGGATTAAATAATGTACATATCTCACGCGTTTGGTTGGTTTGTCACGCGTGACTGCGCTAACACAACATACGAGAGAACTTGAAAACGGGTGTAAAAGAACGCATCCAGTTGCCAACAAGCGGGATATTGTTTCCTTTCCTTCCAACCTCCCTTTCTCTTCCAGGGGGATTTTTAGAAGGCCCCAACTGTGACTTCAGATATAACCTCGTCCACGGTCTTTTCCGTAACCAGCTTGAGTGGTGGGTCCTCTTTGCCCTTGCGATAAACCTGCTGTTGCGGGGCTGGCTGTGCGAGGGGATCTCCGTGGGTATAGGTGTTAACCATCGTTGGCATTTCGGACGCCTTTCCAACCAGAGGCCCGAGGCCAGTCCAGTCAGAGTAGTCTCTCCGCACCTCGATGTAGTCGTTTGCAAACTCGCCGATCTGTTGCAAAAGATAATGTGGTACGTCACGTGGAATATTAAATATAGTCTCACCTCGACTTCATCCAAACCGAGGCTTTCGCCCTCCGGCGTTGTCCTAAGATGGAGGCCAGGAATTACATCCACGGCCTTGGCAATAGCCGCTGTGACCACAAAGGTGTAAAGGCACGTAGCGCAGACATAGCCAAATTGAATGTATAGCTGTGTGTAGTTGTGGTCAATCAAACCACCGTTGACGTTGACGTTGACACCGTCGAGGGCAATGACGCTGTGTGAGGCGAAGAAGCCGTTCGTAAGGAGACCGATGACACCGCCAATAGCATGCTCAGCAAAGAGATCAAGCGAATCGTCGATCTTTAAATATGATTTGACTTTGGAAACAGGTTAGATAATGAATCGGCTGAAGTAATAGGACCTTACCTTTAGTTGCATAGTTACAAACTGCGCCAGTGACGACGCCCATGATGACAGCTGCCCACGGTTGAATGAATCCTGACGCTGGAGTGGCGGCCACCAAACCAGCAATAGTTCCCGA